>CAEFZY010055537.1:0-23896 GCA_903066815.1 Brachyrhaphis roseni | reverse complement strand
TATATATATATATATATATATATATATAGGTCTCAAAAGACAATCACATTTCTCTGTCTGATTATCTTTCTGTCTCTCACAAACACACATTTAGTTTAGTTGTTGCTCCACTTTCTATCCTTCCTCCCCCATAAGCTTTCTGTATCTCTATATCCCACTTTCTGGGGGAGTGATGAGTTGACCATCTGTTGTTCAGTGAAGGCTTGAAAGGGATTGAGGAGAAGAGAGAAAGCTAGAGTGGGGGACAGTGAGTGGATCTGGGATATTGTAATTGCAGCTAATGCAGAGCTGTGCTGAGGGTAAGAGTGATGAGATGTGCGTTCCGATAGTGTCAAGGCGGTTGAAGGTAGAGAGGGATTGACAATGACTGAAAGAAACACTGAGAAGGAGAAACAGAGGGAGGGAAAGATGGCATGATATTGTCACTGCAGTAAGGCAGGCACTGGCAGGCCCTTAGTCTTTGATTTATGTCTCCTTTGCAGTGTGTTTGTGCGAGTGTGCATGTATGACGTGTGATTTATCGTTCGTTAACACTGAGGAATTAAAAATGTGTTTCCCACTGAGCACCGCACATCAATTACCACCCCACACATGGCCAGGATCTGGCTCAGTTCACCTTTAATGAGGAAGGGTGGCAAGTGTCGCACACACACAAACACCACCACCCCAGCATGAATGCACATCCACATAACCATATGTAGGCGTGTACACGCCCACACACAGCCTCTCGAACTTCAGGATTCATCTCTATAGAAGACATAATTCCAAGCAACTGTAACCGTAGCTTAAGTGCAACTTGCCGAAACTAAGCTTAACGTAGCTCAAGCAAGTCTTCAACTTATAACTATACAACATGAATACTAGCTTATGTCCTTAAAATGAAAACCTGTGCTAAGGAAAAGGTTCCACAAATACGTTCAGTCTGCAAATGAATACCATCAGTCATGAAGGCTATTTTATATGATGTACAATTTGTTCAATATTAAACACAAAGGAAATTGCAACGTTGTTTTTGTTACATAATCAGAACTCACATCAGTAAGTCAAACAATGTTAAATATTGTACATCTAGCCTCAGATTTTAAATAATGCAGGTTCAGGGCTCAACTTGGAGTCAATGAAGCTAAGATAACACATAGAGGAAGATGTAATGGAGTGCAATTAGCATTTGCATACCTGTATCACAGTGCCAGTCAAAATGTCAAATACATGCATCTGCAAGAAGGTTAACTGTGGGTTTTTATTGGTTTATTTACCGTACTTTATTTATGTTTATTTAACATTTGTTTTGTAGGCTGGAGTTAATATACAGCATGAAATCTGAATGGTTTTTAATGTCAAAAACGAGTTGCACATTTAAAATGTGCTATGGGTTTTGCCATACAAAGTTATGTATGGACAAACAAATACAGGGTCAAATAAATGCTTTGCAGCCTTAATATCCATCCATGAACCTCCTGGCAGAACTATGGTGGAGCATGACTTATCTCCACAAATCACAAAATAGTTTTGATCTATTTTGACTTTCTGATCATTGTCGTGTTAGAACATTCAATTGTTTCCAACTTTTCACCATCTACCGATATTCTTTAGTTTAGATTGTTTTATTTAAAAATTGCTTTTGCTTTATTGAATAGTACATAGATAGGAAAAAGCAAAGAGAGGGGGGTATACATGCAGTAAATGGTCTGATACAGGAATCTAGGACAACTGCCTCAACGACTACACACACTGCACAAATGAAACCTGGACAAAAACAACAGCAAACCCAAGCACACAGCTAAATTGCTTTGGAACAAATAAAGGCCAATATTCAGCTTTTTAAACTCATTTCTATTAAAAAGAAAGAAAAAAAAAGCAAGCAAGACATGACAGCCACAAACTGAAATGATCCTCATCAATTCTGATAAGAAAATTTATTAAATATCTAGCCCGAAATTGTACAAGCCACTTGTTGAGGTGCACAAAAATTGTTATTTCTCTGCAACTTGCTAAGGGATGTTTAGCCATATATTAGTACAGTTTTCAGTGGATATTCAAGATTGTATATATAATGTAGACCATTTCAATTTAAAAAAATGGAAATTAAAGTATATAATATTGAATTATACACCCAAATTTTGTTAATAATGTCTTATAACCAGGATACCCTAAAAGGATGAATGAGTCAGATGCATAATTAGAAGGACTAAATATCGTATTGTGCCATATGGCATATCATTAAGATATTCATGCTAATGAAGTCTGCACATGAATCTCATACTGGACCTGTAGTCCGCTACCATCAACATGTAATGGGGTAAGTAATACAGTCAATTACAGAAAGAGTTTCTCATTACTTCAATAAAAAGAGAAAGACTGAACCTTGGGTTTTGGAGAAGACATTGCACTTTAAGTTCTGCAAAAATTAGGTAAAACGAGGGAGATTTTGTTTTTTCTTAATTTGCACACATGAACATTACAGAAGGACGAATAGGCAAAACCTTAAGTGAACACTTAAAAGCCTTGCCGAATAAAAACAAAAGCAATTTCTGTAAACTAAAGTAATATTTAATTGAAAATTTTACAAGGATGAAGCTTGTAGAGGTTTCACCCATAAATACCATAAAGTTGCTGCTAATATTGAACTTTGAAGTGTGTATAAAAATGTAGTTTAATGACGACAGATTTTCAATATTTCAAAACACTTTGCAGCTTTTGTAAAAGTCATGATGTACATATATGAGCACAAATAAGTGCTTCATTCCAGTGCACATTTATGCCATCTGTAATACGATCTGGGATTGGTTTATATTCTCAGATTTAGGTTCTGCAATTGTACGTGTCCAAGAAGAGAGATCAGTCGAGTATCTAAATGTTCTGAATGCTCAGGTTTTCATATCCCTTCCTTTCCGATTTCTTTTTTCCATGATGACAATGCCAGAGTTAACTGGGCTCAAACTGTGAACTGTATCATAAGAGATTGTTATTACAGTCAGAATGGCCGTTACAGAGTCGAGACCTAAACCCCAATTACATAATTTGAGATGTGGTGAAGCTGATATCAAAGTGTTTGATAAAAGAGGAGATGTTTATCTTCTCAGAATGAAAATGTTTTTCACTGAAGCCTTACATTGGCACAGCTCTTCCCACAGCTGTGAAAAGTGACAAGAAAAGTCATGTTCACTCAGTACCAAGTCAGTACAAAAGAATATTTCTAATAGTGACAAGAAAGTTGTTGTTAGCAGGGACACACAGCAAAACTGTGTCCCTACTGACAACAGGCATGTTAAACCTCCCGTTGCTTGATAAATTTTCCAACTCATAACAGAAATTATTCAAATTTTTTTGACACAATAAGTAGAAGCTGTGTTCTACTCTTTCTTCTGGGATCCAATAACTTGGGTCCCATAAGTTATTATATATTGCACCAGATATAAAATACAGCTTTTCTTTCAGTTGCAGTTAGAAAGAGATTTCTATTGTTTTCTTATGTGCACTGAGTAGAGACTAAGTGTTTTCCTTTCAGAAAACACATTTTTGTATGGACCTTTTTCAATGCATTTTATCATGTCTCAGATTTCATTATTTCCTACATTATGATTGGTTGGGAGCAGCAAAAGGAGAGACACGACCTAGATTGAGTTGATGCAAAAAACACAACTGGCAAGAACACACTAGATGATTGGGGTGAGCCTTAGGGCAATACAAATATGGACAATAGGCTTAGTGGTTGCCTGAACAGAGGGATTGTATATGTTTGTTAATCTAAGTTGGTGCTAATGCCTAAAAAACTGACTCCAAAATCATCATCATCAACAGCATCCAAGAGCAAAAAATCATAAATACTGCAAAAACTAGATATTTACCCAGTAGTTACTATGCAACCGTAGTAGCAACATATTTATAATATAATAAAATCAGATAATTATAACTACATAAAGAAAGCTTTTGTTTTTGTTGTTTTAATCAGACTAAGTTTGAGTTTGTGCTAGAATCTAAACACTGCAGCCATGATACGCCATTAATACATCTGTCATTTTCCAAAGCTTTTGTTAGAACTAAAGAATTATTTACATTTGACATGTATTAATGTATTGTACAAAAAATGCCAACGAACTAAAAGTATCCAGTATTTTCAAAGAAAATAAAAAAGAATTGAAGTTTGGATGGAAAAGTTTCAAAACAGTGTCATTAACAGAAAGAAAAAAAGAATCAAGATTTAAAAATATCAAGACACATAATATCCTTTTTATAAGTATTTTTTGTTTATAATATTCAAATCATACAGTCTTGCAGTCATGTTGAATTGTTTGCCAATTCTTATTAAAAAGATCTTACTGAGTTTGAACAAACTGATGCAAGGTAGTACAGGTGAAACTTGCACAAAAGCACACTGGATATTAAATCTGTAACTTGGTAAAATATTCCATGCTCACATTTTACACAGTTTACTTTGACATAGCTGTTCTTCACTTCTCCTTCACTCTGCACAGGTTTTTGCTGAGATCCAAATCGGTGCACAGCAGGTCATTTTGTAATCAGCACAGCTCTTGTCAAAGACCCACATGTTTGAGGCAGCAATGTTCAATATTTCAGAACACATTGTCAAACCGTCTTCAGGTTGCAGGTCTCCAAGAATATTTTCATGGTATTTTGACAAGGTTGTTTTTGTTCTGTTATAATTTTAGTTTCTGACCTCATCCTTTTTCAGATTCCTCCGTCCTCATTATTTCCTCCACGTCCAAGGTTTCCTCAGTCGTTTTCTGGGGTTTTAGCAAAACTTGTTCTGGAATAGCTTTCTGACTCTGATCCTCTGACTCTGTACAAGTTCAACTAATTTAAAGATTATCAAGCCCTTATTTATTAATGCCATATTTTACTTGTAGTTTGTTGAAGCTATTTATCAATATGAACAATTACATTTATTTCTGTCATAGAAGTAACGCTTACTTTTTGCTTTTAAAAAGTTTCCATCTTTCGATTTCATGTTTTCTGGAAACTGGTTATCTAATCAATTACTTATGAGCGAGACACGGTTTACATAGTTAGATACATTTCCAGAACTATTATTCCCAGAAGAAACAACCTTCTGTTCAGAGTGATAAAATAAATGTGTAGACAAGATGTTTTCTTCTAAGACCGTGCTACAGCACTTACCAGGCTGTTTCAAAAAATCTGAAAAATCTCCAGCTGATTCAAAATGCTTCTGCACAAGTTTTTAGAAAAATCAAACCAAATTTCTCGACTTTAAGTATAAACTTTTTGGGGCATGGTTGTCCTGAAGCTTGCTGTAGTTAACAGAGAGGTACATTTAGTTGCACTGCTTCATTTAAGCTAATCAGGGAAATGTATCATTATTTATCATCATCTGTAAATATTAGAGGTGTGCCGATTGAAAGGCCATCGATCATAATCGGCCGATTTCTGTGAAAAAGTGTATGATCGGTAATCGCCGATCACTGTCTCTTATTGCCAATCACCAAAATCGATCACCTGCATATCATTCCGCAGTCTGCATGTGCAGCTGATCTCCTCTTTTGTTCACACTGCGCAAGCGCGCAGCAACAAATCCTAAGCGATGTGGCGAGGAACTTTAGCGCTCTGAGAGTGAATGGGGAAGTTTGCATGTCCCGCTGCAGAAATACCTCGGGGGTGAAGCACGTCAAAATGTATCAACACAACGAATATGACTTAAAAAACAAACTTTTGATGGAGTTTGGCTACATCGAGGCTCACTGCAGGCAAAAAACGGGACATCCGGAGCGGCCAGATAGCAGGTAAAGCAGCGCACAGCTACCAACACTGACCTGGAAGAGCATCACGGTCAGAAAGCTAAACAAATAACCCAAAAAATAATTAAAGTCAACAAGCTAGCGTTGTAAGACGTTGGTTCTGCTCCTGTTGTTGAGCCGCTGCTGCTACGCGCTACTGGTAGTAATATTTCACAGACGTACCGCCGTTTCTGCTCCACCCGCAGTGAACTCTCACACCGAACGTCTGCTTAAAGCTTCAACAGGTAACTTAAACAAACAAAAAATGATTTGAAGTATGTATTAAAACTTTCACTATGTAATAACATGAGATAGATGATCTCTGAAAAAAATAAACGATGCCTCCTCCCCGTGTTCTGCATAATTACTCCGCTCAGTCACAACCAGCCAATCAGAACCAGCATTAATCAGCTAGCCAAGCTCTCAGGAAGTTTTGATTCAGTCACTCAGTATTGTTTATTAACCTGCATTTGACTCTGAATGAATATTTATTTTTTCTTGACTTTAATTGATATAGGCAGTGTTGTGAGATTTATTTAACTCGTATAATTTAGGGTGCAGAGAACCTTACTGTTAAATATTATTTTACTGATTGCAGGTTTTTCAATAGAATAGCTGCTGTATTGTGCCTGCAAATATTTTGTAATTTATGTCTAAATTAGGTGAATTTATTGCCAGATCATTTTTCCATTTTGCCAGCTCACGTAGCACTATTCATAAGTAAAGCAAAAAATTAACAGCCAATCCAGGTGATCGGCCTCATGGATGATCGAAATCGGAATCGGCAGCAAAAAACCTGATCGTAGCATCCCTAGTAAATATGTACTTTTCTCACTCGTCTTCTAATAGATGCTACTTGCATGATATTTAGATTAGTGAAAACTGAGTCTTCTGAACTCGATTAGTATTTTGCGCCATTAGTATGCGTAATTCAGAATGGCATTGTCAAAGATTTTGAATAAAAATGATTTCAATTTGTCTTTCATAGCTTTGAAGTGGGTTGTATTTGAAGTGAACTGTTTTTATTTCTGTTTTAGAAATAAATTGTTTTAGGCCTGTTTAAATGTTCCTTAAAATATTTAAGACTAGATTTGGATTTAATTATACTGTTGAAAGAAAAAGAGCTAAGTTAAACTTTAATGATGTAAAAATAACTTGCAGGTGGTATCACAAGAGAACTGACATGGATATTCGTAAATTCACTATGAGCATGCCTTATTTATAAATTTCACCGGGGGGTCACTTGATATGCAGAAATAACACTTTATGCAGAGCTTAAAAAATGTATTTATAACAAAAATCTGAACTTAAAGGAATGCATTTTTATTATTCATTTGAAACATGTTTAATTTGAACTTTCCAATTAATTACGCTATATATTACCCAATAATTACAGCCTAGAATTTAACAGATTTTGAACCCACACTTCTAAGGATTACACTTAACATGCTAAAGCAAAGATCACAAGATTCAAGATATTTCTGACATGTTAATCACAAGCTGTTTCTGATTGGTTTGAGCCAGGCTCCATGGTCTTGGCATGGCAGCACACAGAGCTGGGTAAACTAATGGGGCAGCCAGGACAAACCCTTAGGGTTTCACTGTAATGTCTCCATGGACCACAGCTGACAAGTTCTGAGTGCAGACAGATGACCAGAGCCACATAAACAACCTGAAGTTGTTCCTTTTCTAAATGCTATTCAGATACTCAACATTTAAGGCTATGACAATGAATGGACACAAATTATTCTCATTTGTTGTAATCTTTGAGCTCTTGCTGAGTTTGAAACACTACCCACTTAAAAGCCATCTTAATTTTGACACAGACCAACACACTCACACAGGCTATAATTATAGTGTTCCCTAGGCTACTTCCAGTATAGAGAAATTCTCTGCCATGCCAGAGGCTGTCAGGACAAAGTCGATTGAAATTCCAAACACAGGTTGGGAGTTTGACAACTGACACTACGTACACATAAATCTTCTCAGAGACACACAGGAGCAATATACACAGCCGTGACTAAAGTACCCATGTATACTGCAAAGGTGGTACAGCTTAGTCCATTCACAAACACTACCCCACACACAAAAAGAAAAAACACATTTAGATACAATAATTGAACAACACATGCTCATAATAATAATAACAACATATATTTTACCTGATTTAAACTGGTTGTGCATATTTGAGATGACTTGGGCAGAAAACAGCATGAGCATTAAACATTGTTTTTTAATCTGTCTGGTACATGCTTGGTGTTTGCACGCTTTGCTTCAGGCTGCAGGCAGAGGTAGACCTGACAGTTTCCTGTGGGGCCTCCCACTCTGGCTCTCACAGATGTAGATTCATGGCAGAAATGGCCTCAGTGACATCCACGATATAAGGTTACATCAACTGTCAGTCAAATTCGTGCGCAAAGCACAGAGTCAGAAATTTTAAGTATAAGTGCGAAGAAAAACACCTAATAAATTCTTTAATAATACTGACAAGGAGACAGTGAAGTGTTTGGGTGTTATCTAGTTTGTATAGAAGTTGCATGTTTAGCTCTAAAATGAAGCCCAGACTGAGATGTTAAGCAACATTTGAATTTAGCAAAATGGTGCAGGAAGGCAATGGCCAGGCTAGCATTTTTAGTAAAGAGACTGGATGTCTGTCTTTTTACTATTAAGTTCAATTAAAGACAAAGAGATGGCTGCTAAAAGATTAATACTTTGTGTTACAACTTCCATATTCCATTTTAAGAAGACTTTCATTTGCTGTATGCTTACTTAAATGGCTTTCACAGAAAATTGCACTCTAACATTTTGTTAAATGTGTATCTGCAACGACAGGCAAACCAAATTAATTTTTTGCTATAACTCTGGTTATAGGTTACACAACATTGTTACAGGGGTCGCAAGTGGCCCCAAGGCAGCACCTTGGGCACCTCTGCTTTATGTGAATAGATTCATGCTTATTTTATTTTTTCATTGATGTCTCCCTTTCCTTCAGCAATGTATTTTTCTTCCATTCCTACTGGAATTGGTAAGAAAATATTAATAATATATATCCAGACCTAAAAATATTGCCAGCCAGTGCTTCTAACTTTTCAAAGTTAAAAATAATCTTTACGTGCTTTTTAGTCTCTACACAGTGGACATTATAAAAATAGTTGGTAATAAAGTGAGGGGAAATTGCTGCTGCACACTGATTAAAGCTGCTTTCATTCGGGGCACATTCACCTGCCCCTTCCCAATGTAGATATCAATACCAGCAGTGGCTTTGGTGTTTAAAGGGCATCTCAAATCAATTTTGAATGTTTACTGAAATTCCTAGTTTATTTGTGCTATTTCCATATTGTTAACTTAGTCTAAATTGTGACATTTTGTAAAGGTCTTTCATTACAAACTCCATAGAATTATATTTTTGGATGGAAGGCGGTCTATCTTCCATCATTTTGTGTGATGATAGTTATGAACTGAATATGTGTAAAAGTAACTGACCATTCATCCCCCCCCCCAGCAACGGCCAGGTGCTCCACCCCCCTCCCCAAACCAAACTTTGGGAACCACTGCTCTAAGATTTCACAAAATGCCACATATTCATTTTTAGACCATGTCCTTTTAGACCACATACCTTGTTTTGCCATCTCTTATACTGTTGTGACACAAGTACAACAGTTTCAGAAATGATACAAAGTAAGCCTATACTGTTGACCATTCACAGGAACAACAAAGTAAAAGTGAACTATTGCTAGCAAACTTGTGGAAAAATGACACGGGGAAAGGGACTCAATGAATAATTGGAAAGATTCAAAAACAGAACTAAAATACATTTGTACTATGACCATGATGTTTACTTTCTTTATTCAGGTGAAATTTATATTTAGTTCTAATTCTACATTCTAGCCCACAGTAAATCTCAGACAGGTATGAAAATACATTATTGAGAAGAAAACATGAAGATATGAATAGTTATGGTAAAAGAAAACACAAAGCCCAGATACAAGACAAGACAAAAGATATGCTTTCAACTCAGAAAACTACAGATGCAGGAGCTTATAACACATTATTCCCACAATCCCAGAACGATTTCACCGACATTATTGTTTTCAAGCGTTTTCCACCAACTCTATTTGTCTCTGCATTTTGATCAGACGCGTACCCTCTTGATATTACTAAAAGTGTGTGCGCCATCCATTTTGGCAAAACTTTACCTATAGTTGCATTTTGTGATCTTTTTGAAAAATAAATCTCATGCAAACTGAATCCAATATGTGTGCAGCTGTTTTCTTTACCTTTTCTTTTTGGTAAAATTCTAAGATATTAAAATGTAAGTGGCTTGTAAAAGTGTTCCGTCTCTGGTGGATTGTGGTATGATTTGTGAACAATGCTGAACTCCCAGTGCCCCACACCAAATTAGGACAAAGAAGAAACTTCACACTAGCTGTTTGCTGAAGTCTTGCAGCAGGTTCACTGAAGTCGTCCTTTTAGTATGTGATAAAAACACAAACGACAGCAGTAGGCTCAACTAAATGATACAAAAGAGCAGCAAACAAGGACCATTTCGAATAGGCTGCAAACCCTAAACTGCATTTTCCATTACTTGTGCACATTACAAACAGCTTCTACTAGCATACAGAGAAAAACATATTCTTATTAATTCAGCAATGATGTGCAATTAGCTGTCAACCTGAAAAGCTTAATGTAACAAAAACATCAAGACTATCTGACATCCATTTCTCAGAAACGTCTTTTCAAGATATGGATTAAAAAAATAATAATTATTCATTCTTAAGTGAAATCTAAATTTTCATTACTAATAATTAGAGATGCAGATACTAGAATCCAACCAACCCATTCTCACACGTCATTATATGACGAGTAGGGAGTGAGAATGTGTTGCAGAATCAGGTATCTCTTCAATACCAATCTGTGTACTAGTACTCAAAAAAAATAACCAATACTCGATTGTGCTGTAAAATGGCACTACTTGGAAAATACGTAATACCCCTTTAAATGGATGTTTTCTGAATGGAACATATAGATTAAGAAGAAAATTGCTTTTATATAGCCCCTTCTTAATTGTACAGTCTTTTTGTGTATAATATTTAAATACACACAGACAGATTTGTTTTTTCTATCTTCACAATGAATTACAATAACTTCCATTACTTCCATATCCAAACTCTTACAATACACCTAACCATCACCATTACTTGCCTAACTCTAAAACTAACTTATACTCAATTTAACTTAAATTAATCCCTAAAAAACAAATACTGCATTGTGAGCATTGGATCCTTACAACAGTGTTTATTAGAAAATTGGGCCTTACGAGGTGAGACGCTAATACGCACACAGAAAAACTACAGAAACCCAAAGTTAAAAGCATTTCCTGGATTAAAAGAGCTGACTCCAATGGTACCAAGCATGTTTACTTGTCTCAATCTTTTCAAAGGAAGCTGTTCAGTGTCCTCTTGTAAAGACAGGTCTCACATTCAGTGTGTCAACTAGACTCTAGCTTCTTTTCACGTGACCTTTCATAACAACCCTACACAACCTCTTGTCCCCTCTAAATCCTTCTATTACGTTCCCTCTCCTTTTCTGTGCCCTTTTCATTCAAACATTTCACACTGATCTACCACTAAACCTCTAAACAAAGCTCTGGTCTGTTCCTCACCTCCCCAGAACCCAACACAGCAGCAATTCTCCCCTGTGACTCAACCATCACAACTTGTATGAAGTGTTTATGAAAGCCATTTCTAAAAAACAATCTCCATAATGCATATTCTAACATGTGAATCATTTTAAACATAACAGCCTATTTTGTGGATATAATCAAAAATGTCAAATGATTAAAAATAATAAAATATTATATAATCAAGTAACAGATATAATAACACAGTCCTTACTCAAAACATTAGTCCATAAATCAAACAGAATACAAAAAAAGAGAAAACATTATGCTAGATGGAACAAATGAAACAAATGTGCGACCAAGGGCAGTAATTGCATGACATGCTGAGGAACACTAACAGCAAGGGAGTCTCTACAAACTCTAAAGTCTGAGATCTGAACTTAGACCAGAATGGAGGTTTTTTTCTGTTCATGAGCAGAAAAGAAAGGTCAGGACAGGAAATATTATTCTTGTTGCAGAGTCAAGCATCCAACATGCAGATTTGACTGAAGTTTCATCTTTATAGACAGAATGCTAGCAAAGTGCTGCATAGGACTAAGGGATGCTGTTATTCCATTATTTTTGCAAAATTAGAATAGATGTTACATGAATATTGTAATAGTGGCACTTATTAAAGGTATGTATGGGATCTCTATGTATTGATGCTCCTGTCTTGGAATTTGAGAAGAAAAAAAACAGTGCTTTTTCTGGAGATAAAATCTTGTTTGTTACAGTCTCAGAGTAATGTTTACTTAATGTGGTAAATCTTCATATGCCACTAAAACACATATATATAGCAATATTGATAATATAGTGTGATGAAAATGTACATTTTACTTAGTATAGATATAATTCAAGCAGTTAATTTAAACAGCTTTTCACTGTCCCAGGACCCTACAAAGGACAAAAAAGAATGCTAGTCTGTTGAAATATATTTCATATTTTTGATGGAATTTTATTTATTCCTTCCTCAACCCAAGTGAAGTAAAATTGTATGTATTAGGCACAGACCAGCACAAATCTTTGTGCTGTCATAAAGGGCAATGTCAAACATTTGCCTAAATTAGCATTTAACTTAGCAGCTACTGTTTCAGAGACTGACATTTACTATATAAACACAAACAATCAGAGATCTAGAGCTTTGTGTCACAGACAGACACAAACATACAGGCGAAGTATAGAGTTGCATTTTATGAATAGTCTAAAAATATAGCCATCGAAACAAATTTAAAAAAGTGAGGAAAAATTATTAAAAGAAAAAAAAAGACAAACAAACATGAATAGAAAGGTTCTGGGAAGGATATAAGGGCAAATATGGCATAAAAGATGAACTTCCACAGCTTCCAAAAGGATAAGCCCATTTTTTCTTTTTAATCATTCAGCTTTTGATTCTGTCTTCCACTGACTTTTCTTTACTCTCACTTCCTTCTCTTCACCATCACCTACCAAATGCACTATCTGCAAGTTTTTCAATACACGGTACACTAACTATGGGCTGAGTCAGCAGTAATTTCTGTTTGAATGGCTCTCCGATTTCTTCTACAGCAACAATCATCCCAAGAGACTCCAGCATGAATGTATGTGTGTGCATGCTCATTTTAAGACTAGAATGTGTAAATCACAGCAATAAACCTCTCAGCCATACTAATGATCAGTCTTTTACTTTTTTAGGTACTGAAGTGCAAAGTAACTTCAGAACCTAGGGAAAGGGAAATAATGTCTTAAAATGTGGATATGTTAATGAAGATATGAAAATGTGGCAAATTTACTGCTTTTATGCAATATTAGAATTAATTGTGGTAATAAATGTTGAGAGAGATTAAATTTATTGCTTCATAAATCTAATAAGAGCATTCCATCATGTTGACATTTGTCAGTTTTACACTGATAGTCTTAATTAGGTAATCTTCCAAGGAGTTTTAAAAAGAACAGAGGATGCACACCATGTCCCCTTCAAGTGAACCCGAACAGCATTTCAGGTGAGATACGTAACTTTGTATCACAACTGTTACAGTCACTCACATCAGCATGTTTAAAGATATAATCTTTTTTTTTTTAAATTACTTACAGAGAAGAACAACATTAGCAACTCGTGTTATTTCCCTGTGTTGGTCCATCTGAACACAACAAATATGTAGAAACAAAAAACATGTATGTTTTAAAGGAAAGTGGGAACTCTCACACAGTCCAAGCAATTTTAATAAGTTCTCTGTTCTTTGCCTCAGAAGTTGTCATAACATACAGTTATATAATCTATACGAATCTTCTGAACTGAATATGTGTAAAAGTAACTGACCATTATGCATTAAATGCAATTGCAGTGGTTTGTATGTTAGTCATGTTGACAGTAATAAATTAACATCTTGGCAGGTCAGACCTATTAAGGCTGCTGTTGCGCATTGTGAAAGAAAACGTCAGAGTGCTCAGTCAACCATAACAATGACATGATTAATTACCAGAGGGACTGACAGTCCACTGTTGTCTTGTGTCAGAGCAAAATCAAATATGATGAACTGCTTGTTGTAAATTCAGATTGCCTTTATAAAATTAAGACTACAGGTAAATGGGCCTCATTTAAAATTAAATATGTTGTAGTTACCTTTTTTCCAAGCAAACCCAGTACCATTTAATTTTGCAAAAACATGTTGCTACTATTATATTTCTTAATTTGTTGTGTTTTTGCCTGGTTTAAACTTTGCCAACGGAAGGACTAAAAGGGATGTTATATTGTATTCTCACAAAATGCAAACCTAGTGTCGTTATTGCTCAAAAGTGTTTATCTGTTGATCCCAGGCCCAGGCTTTTTAAACCCTTCAAAACAAAATTATGGTTGAAATACACAATGACATTTTTTTATATATAAATTCTTCCACTGAATAGAGTAACAATAATCTATATCTACATTAGAATATGTAAATTCTAATCTATACAAGATTAAAATAATCAGATAAACAGATCACAGGAAATCCTTATCAGGTCAGGAACCTAATCCAAATATTTTCATTTTTCATGTTACTTACCAAGCAAAGACTAACGCTTAAAGGAGCTACAAAGCATCAATGCCCAGTCTTGCTTCAGAAATATCAGTGATAATGTCCAATATTGCTCTAAAATTGTGCATATGAAATTGTATAGCTGTCACAAGCATCTATTGCTAGAGTCTTATTCTGTGACTCACCTCACTTCTCATGTTGCTGAAAATGGCCACACCCTGTTGGCCCAATCATTCTTAAGTTGATTCACAGAACAGGGTCAGAAACTCTAACACGTTTGGACAGTCATCAAAAAACGTTTGTGCAAAATAGTGTCTTAAGTAATTAATGGTCTTGCTTGATTTGAGTTATCAGCTTGCATTTTTGTGGTGGCATTTAATACTTTTTTTTGATTAGACATGAACAAGTTTGGGATAATAGCTCTCACAAAAATGTCAATCATAATTTTGAAAAAAGCAGACCAGGAAAATGTGATGCGACAACTCTCCAATGTTGGATTCCTTTTCCTAGCTCATTTTTTTGCATCTATATTTTTCTAAGTTTACTCTTCATTACAAATTTCTTCCATTTGCTGAGAGTGTAGTTTTCACTCGTGGGTGTTAACCGTCTGACCTTTGGCTCACGACTTTGAGTTTCACAACCTCAGGTCTAGACAGTTGAAAACTGAACTCTGAATTGCAGTGGACATGGGTCAAATAGGTCATTTCAACATTTGTTACCAACTGAATTTTAATTCTGTTCAAGCGTAAGTAGGTTTCTATACCCAGAACTTATCAGGGTCAAAGTTGTCTCCTTCGTAATTTTGTTCTTGTTCAAATCTGGCATGCCTTAGGACAGACTGATTTGCCTTTACAAGAGAAAGACAGCAGTTTCTATAGGAAAATATTGATATCTTAAAGATTTATTTAAATGTGCATTTGAATAAATATGCCATCACACATACGTGATTAATAATATTGAAAGGTATGTGACGCAGAATGTCTGGACACAAACACAGCAGCAATAATAAATGGAAGTAAACAGACTTTGCAGTACCCTGCACAACCTCAAACATGGCAAGTCAGGACTGTTTACTGAGCAATATGATTCCTTTCCTGTATTGGATTTTACAGCATAGGACACATCAGCACAAGTGCAGGAGACTTACATTCAAAGGGAAGACAGTGCTGACTCAGGTCTTGTAGCTTTATGCAGGGCAAGAGACAGGAACAGAAAGGAAGGTAAGAAAAAAAAAAAAGGGAGTTGACCAGTGATGACTCAGGTAAACTATATACACTGGAAAAAAATCTATTGGAAAGTCAAGGAAGGGAGTGGAGACATAGTGGTGAGATGAGGACAGAGGAGTATGTAGACTCTGTTTAAACATGAATGCATTGTGCATGCTTTTGGGGATAACAGTTGAAATCCAATGCAGTTTTCTGTTGGTAGTCTGCACAGTGTCATGATTAAATCATCCCAGAGTCAAACAGAATTATTTTCATAAAGAAAAATACTTTAACATTCTTTTTCACTTGAACTTAGTTTAAATTTCAAAATTAATATTTCAGGAATTGGAGAAGATAAAAAAAAATTATTAATAATAAAAAAAAACTGATAACCAAACTCCAGAGAGCTGTATCCAGTTGCTTGAAACAACTTGGTGTGTCAAACAAGCACTGGATTACTTGATGCTTATCATGATCCACACTCAAACCAGTTTATATTGATTTTCCCATGTTTATTGAATTTAAAAAAATTTTACCTACAAATAAACCATTAAATTTTTATTTATTTAGTTGTTTTCTGGAAAACTATGCATGCTATGTCTTAAACATTGAAGATATCACTTTCTAAGACCATTAATCCTTCAGTTTAAAAACTGTTTTATTCGATAATCTGGTGAGAACTAGATTTTTATATTAGTCCGTTGTTTACAGATTAAACCTTTCTGAAGAAATTTGTCATCACAGTAAAGTATCTGGTTGAGGGGATTCAATCTGTCTTTAGAGGAAACTAGAGTACAAAATCAGCACAGTGAAAGTGACCTCTTATTGTAGCAGCATTTACAGTTAATTACTATCATTTAATTTTTGATCCCTGAGGTACAATCAGTATGGCCTTTCAACATTTAGATTTGTTAAGCGTTGTATACTATAAAATGCTAAAACGTTTTCAGTACACTTACAGTTTACACTGAGGCAGAGATGCAAATATTGACAAAATGCAAAGCTTTATTTGAAACAAAGTTAATCTTCAAGCCATGTTTTTTTCTTTTCATAAAACATTGGAAAGATCAAATTGTCAAACACTGATTTCATGTCGCACAATCCTCTCTCTACCTCTTTTCTTGTGGCTTACTGTACCCCCTTACTGGCCTTCCCATCATGCTCCTTCGCTCTGATCCCCAGGGGGCTGCAGGAGATGTTTTTGTCCTTCATCTGACATGTTGTACTCCAGTGATTTATACCTCTGCACTTTTTCTTCCTTCTATCTCTCTCTGTCTTTTTGTCCCATTCACTTCATTCAACTTCTTTATAGCCTTCTTGTTCATTGTCCACTGTTTGTGGTCACCACACATAAACCAGCAAAAACACTAACACAGGGACATGTGCACACGCACAAAAATAGCCTTGAGTCATATTGAGTGGAGAGGTCTATAATCCTGTCCCAATGAGAGTGGACCTGCTGGGGAATAAGAATGGGACCATGGGAGGCTCAAAAGATGGAGGGTTTAGAAAGGTGGACAGCTGGGAAGAGGGTCTGAGAAAGAATAATAACCCTTTTGGATAGACACAGTGGCACAGGTGAAATCTGCAGTTGAACGAGCAAATGGAAATTACCCAAACTATTTTTTTTTCTATTATTTCCCATTTTGAGAAAAAAAGCAAACAATAAAAACAGTTAAAAAAAAACAAAAACAAACTAATAATGCGTTTCCTCTATCTTGTATGAAAACATGTCAGCAGTGGTTCTCCTGTATCTGAAATAGAAATTTAACCATTGATTAAGTTAAAAATAATCTAAGTATCAAACTAAAAGTGGATAACAAAAAAAAAGTGATTGACACATGCCAGTGTAGCTTTTTAAGCAATTCCAAACAACTGGATTCTAAAAATTCTCTCAGTTCAAAGAGTGAACATTTACTAATATCAGCAGCTAGGTAAAGTAGCTGTAGCTGCATCTAGAATTTTTTTTTTTTTTTCCCACCAGGGGGCTTTTTGTGGGCTCTAGTGTCCCTTATTTGACAGTAGGCTGAGGGGGAAGACATGCGGCAAATGTCGTCGGGTCCGGGAGTCGAACCTGCGACGGCCGCGTTGAGGACTCAAGGCCTCCAAATGTGGGTCGCGCTAACCCCTACGCCACCACGGCACGCCTCTAGTAATTGTTTCTAATCAATTAACCAACTTTTAGGAGAGCAAATTCAGATTTTATTTTGAGTATACCATCTATCCATCCATTTTCTTGGATGGATGGATCCAAGAAAATGGTGCCTATCTCCAGCTATTCCAGGCGAATAGCAGGGTAGACCCTGGACAGGTTGCCAGTCTGTCGCACACCTAGGGACAATTTAGAAAGATCAATGACAGTCATGTTTTTGTACGGAGTCCAGGTACTCCGACTCCGGGAGGAAGTCGGAGTACCTGGAGAGAACCCACGCATGCACAGGGAGAACATGCAAACTCTGTGCAGAAAGACCCCGGGAATCGAACCCAGGACCTTCTTGCTGCAAGGCAACAGCACTATCAACTGCGCCACTGTGCAGCCTTTGAGTAAACCTCCTTATTTAAAGGTTTCCTAAAGTAGTGTCTTGGAAATTATAATGTTGTCTTTCCAAAAAAAATGAACAAACATGATGTGCTGCCTTTTGTAATTTAGCAATTTTCTTCGCCCTGGTGGCATTTCTCACAACGTTGTGACAGAAACCAGCATGTGTGCCAGTCCTTTGATATGGAGCATCCGGAGTGGCTTCAGTGCAATCCCAACTGCACAAGTGTCTGATCATCATTCAAAGGAAGGCCAATCTCAGATGTTGCCTGCCTTGGTTTACGTCGTAGTTAAGAAATCTGATGTCCATACTATATGCACAGTTATGCATGTAAACACACATCAATACATACGTACCAATTACTTCTACGTTTCTGCCAAATTAACATATGAAATATTTACTGAAATTCCATTTCTGATTAACGCAATTCTCTGGAGCAGTTTCTTCTGATCATGTTAATTTGTGCAAATTGGATCATTGCTTGTGCTTGGTGCCCAATTAAAGCTATGAGTGTGAAAAGCTGTGACATTACAAAAAGGAATGAGGATAGTTTGCACCAAGGTATCTGTAATTCTGAACATGTCAAAGCTTTTATGTGGCATCAGGATTTATTTTTCACTCTTTTTATTTGACTTGTCTACTGATTTATTTCAGACATTTTAGGCAGATTTGCAGATTAATCATATATGAAGTGATGTGTAGGTTAAATTTACAGTCTAAAAGGTACTTTTTTAAATAAAATATAAACCAACATTGGTTCTAACGGCATAACCTTGTGTATCCATTTTAATTTTATGGCCACAAAATCTACACTGAGAGAAGGGATGACAGCTGGCTCTCCCTCTGAGTGTGTGTGCGTGTGTCTGTGTATACCTAAATCCAACGAGAATGCAGATGATGGACTTAATCCCATCATTCAGTGGGTCATGCTGTGGATAGCCGCAATGCTTTGCAGACTCCATCATACAAAAACTGTCTCTCAGTTTCTAACAATTAAATTATGCCGCCTGATTACAAGCAACAATAATTTTAAAAAATTACATCATGCAGATTTTGACAACTTCGAATAGGTGGAAGAAATAGGAAGGGGTTAGCTGAAAAACAGACCAAAAAAATGAACAAAAATCTGGAAGCAGTGCAGAAAAAAGGTTGCAGAAAGCAATGGAAGAAGAAATGGAGATACATACACACTGCACACACACGTACGCTTTTCTGACCCCTCTTACATGAGCCTTGTGGCGGCACAAGAAACCTGTTAACAACCGGAGTCCATTTACCTCGGAGTGACTTCCTACTGCAACTCCCCCTGTCCATTAGACGCAAAGAGATATTCACACGGTATGGGAGAAGTATAAAACACACAGACACACAGGGTATCTGATCAGTTTCAACAGTGAAATAAAGCTTGTAAAACAAGAACATTTTAAAAAAGCTTTGCTAAATAAAGTGTGAAAACATACAAATCTGTATAAGTGTGAGAATGATTTGGAAAGACAGAACAAAAGAGAATCTGGATTTGTCCAATGTTTATTTTGTTTACATTGCTACATCCATTGCTCCTTTTAAAAAGTGGCTTATCCTGGCTATTCTCTTTGTATTAATGCAAAAATAGAGGATGACTTGTTAAAACAGATAGGCATTTACAAGTCAGTTTATAATTATTCACTCTTTTATAGACTGGGCATAATTTATTTATCTTGGATTTTGTAATTCCGTACATTTGTTTTTGCCATATTTATTAATTACCATCATTATTCTTATGAACATATATGAATATAGTGTCCTATACCTATAGAGTACTGCTAACATAATTTTCAGACTATAAGCTGCCAAGTTTTTTCACACTGCAATGCGGCCGGCTAATATACGGCTTTTTAGCAAAGGGTTTCGAAAGAGTGGACTTCTGCGTGACGATTAGGAAAGCACAAGCTCAAGAGCACAACGAAGGAGATATTGACAGCGACAATGAAAGAGAGAAGTGTGTGCGAGGCCATCCAATTCAAAACCATCTTCTTTTTGGCTGCTCCATTCGAGAGTCAACATCAGGGATCCTACTAACTTCTGCACATCCTCCTTCACAACATTACCTTCTCCACTCTTCCTTTTATACTCTTCATTACCAGGACTATATTCAACATTATTTATCAAGTGAATGCACTCATTTCCCTCCACATCCACATTATCTCACTTTTGCCTTACCTTCTCTCTAAGCTTCTTAATCAGAGGAGCTTAGAGAGAAGGTACTTATTTCTAAACTTATCCATTTTTTTTTTCAATCACATAACAAATCTTAGTATCTTACGCTTTGCCTTCTGTAGCTTCTAAATATGATGCATAATTTTTTCCAAGTTATGCATCATATCAGGTTTCACTGCTACATTATGAAACTTTCTGTGCTATGGCAACAATTTGCATAGGTTCAAACATAGCACTTTTACATATAGACATTAGTAATTTTAGAAAAACAAATGCATGTAAAGTAGACACAAATGATATGAAAATGTGTGATTATTTGTTTAGTTAAGTGCATACTTTCAAATTGCAAAACACTTCAGTAAAAATTGGTGATGATACAACAGTGTTGAAGGAGCAAAAGAAGTAGATATGAGGCTAGCAAGATGAAGCTAATGTTCATATAGTCCATTATGTGTACACTGGGAGAAACATTTAAGTTGTGATTGGATTTTAGGTTTACAACTCTAATCATTCTGCTGCTCACTGCCTCATTACCGTCATATTGCAGTCAGCAAAGGCACAGCAGCGCAACTCCAGTCCAGGTAGAACCGTATCTGTATGCCACTGGCATGCTATATATTACATTAGTGTTGTATAAAAAGTTCTGAAATTCACTGCAATAAACTCAAAAATATTCCTGTAGACACAAAAGCTAATGATGATGAAAGTATGCACTGTTTCGTTTTCACTGGTATCTTATGGTGGATGTTACAATATCTGACTTTTTTTTTTTTTTTTAAGTTTGTTACTGCCCTGGGTTAAGGATAATGGGTTGGAAATATTAATGAGCTATGAGTTTACATCAAACTTGCTACTTATTGGCCAAAACCAATAACAAAAGCATGTAAATACCCAATTAATCCCAGTGTGTTAATCAGTGGTGAGTTTCCTCCATGCCACAAAACAACTCAGAATTCAGCTTGTTTACATTTTAGTGTGAAAACAAGCTGAATTCAAAATATAAAGTTTACCATTTTAAAACTTCAAACTACTATTTAAAGAAGGACTTCAACAAGTATATTTTGCAACGAACAAAAATTTCCTCAGAAATTGGTGTATATCTTTTTCTCCCTTTCTGCTTTAGTGACTTGTGCCTACTTTTTTTTTTATAATGCCTCACATTTTTCTAGCGGAGAAAAAAAACATTGACATCATTCTGCCATAAAATGCCACAATGTCCATGAAAAATTTACAAAAGCAAAGGAAACCATGATGGAAAAAATCATCTGTTATGGATTACAAAATAGAGAATAAATAAAACAAAGAGGTACAGAGATAGCTGCATATTACATCTTGCATCGTTCGTCTGGCAATGGCAACATTTGGATGCTCAAAGCTTAAGGCTGAATCTTTCAGAAAAGGGTTTAGGACCTATTTGGCAGTCCTATTAATCCTGTGATACAGCCGCGACCTGTGTAGGTTCTTTCATGAGAGCTGTATGGGCTCTAGCTCCCATCCAATCCTGACCAGAATAAAGAGGGTATGGAACATGACTGAATAAATAAATCTCACAAATTAGGCAGGTTTATGTTACTCCAGCTGTTAGTCTAGAGAGAGAATCAACAATCAACTGAGAAACCAGCTGGAAACTCCATGTGTGGCATGGTCTGTGTGTTTTAATATATTTACATTTAGAGTTGGGTTGTTTTTATAAGGTCAAGTTCTGTTAATATCTACTTGATGAAGCATATTCTTATTTTCTAATTTCTGTTTTTTGTTTAGTAGTTCACACTACCTCCACTTTGGTATTTGGTTGTTTTTTGTTTATTTTAATCCCTGATTATTGTATTCTTTTTATAAAAGGAGCACTGTTTTCTTCACATGAAGTTTTATTTTCTGTGCATCCTCAACCTTGTTCATTGTTGTACATCTTTTCAGATTCACTTTTTGTTTTGAAATTTTAAATAACGTTAGCTTTTTTTTTTTTTTTCCCCATCTAGTTAGACCAGAATTCTTCGTCCTCCAACCATAATATTTCAGTGTTTTTTAACTAGAATTACTCATTGTTTCTTGGGGTGAAGAACTCACTAGGTTTGTGTTTTGAAAAGCACTACTACTTGTGCCACTACTGATGAAACAAAACACTGTGCTAACTCTAACACAGTTCCCGAAGCAGGGACAGGACGAGTCTCTGGGAGGAAAGTCTGTGATGTCATGGGGATCTATAAAACCAGCAAAGAAGATGCCCCAACCTTCTAAGCTGACCAGTGCTTGATATGCATTGCTGTGTACAAACACACCCATTTGGCCACCTAAGTTAACTTATGCTATGACGACTTAAGGGGGATCTAAAAAAATTTGATAATAAATGTCCCTTGCTTTTAAAATAGTACAGTTGCTGCCACTATTTTTTTCTTTTAATTTTGCCATAAATATTTAGAGCAAAATATATTCTTGTTCACAGCAGCCAAAGCACAGGTGAACAGTACTTGTAATATCTGACACATAAGTTTGGCTCACTAGGGCCAAGTTCTCAGTGATGAAATAATATAAAGCATGTTGGCCACCTGTGCTTCTGGTAAATACAATGAATTGCAGTAGGTTTTTTTATTTTTATTTATTCAAGTTTTTCTTTTTTGTTTTGTTTTTCTTTATGTATGGAAAGTGAAAATGTGATTGCTTTGATATTTAGCTTGTTTTCTTTATAGTCATACCATGTTTTTGTAGGTTGCTTTGTGACCCTTTTTTAATACAACTCTGTCTCAACAAAACTATAGCATGATGAAATTGTGGTGAATATCTTACATGAATCATGAAGTAATATAATTAAAAAATACAGAAGTTTATTAAGACCTTTACTCTGGTTACTCTTCTACTAAGGCAATAGTCTCCCATGCAAGCAACAGCTGATTCACCCTTCTAAAACACTGACACAAAATGCAGAATAAACATAAATGTTAGAAGCACAACTGATAACCTGCCTCTGAGTTTCAAATGTGTTTCACTCTTACAAAAGAAGAAAAAATAGAAAATAACTTCTAAATAATACATTTTCTGTATTCTATTATTGTACCAATTTCAGCTGAGCACTGTTGGTGTCCAACAGAGCTAATGATGCATTACACCCTGGAAAGATGAGAAAGATGGAGCTCCAGCGGCTCCTGAAAATGTTGAATTGTTTCCATGTGCTGAAAAAAAATCTATTCTGCAAGTAGAAAATAGTAGCATGAACACACAGAATGTGTGAAGACAGCAGATAAAACAGGAAGGTTGGCTGCAATGTTTTCATGCGCCAGCTGGGGAGTCATTATTGTTTACATGATGAATTACAACTTCATAATCTTACCTCTGAAACTATAAAAGTCATTGCAGTTACCATAAAACCAGCAGGACATTGACTTTTCAAGTGGTAACTAGATACAGTAACTTCCAAGAATTTTACCTTTGTATATTCCTGGATTTTGTTTGGCAAAATAGTTGAAGACTGGAAACTTTTCATATATTTTATATGAAAAGTTTCCAGTCTTCAACTATTTTGCCAAACAAAATACAGGAATATACAAAGGTAAAA
>CAEFZY010055534.1:0-45243 GCA_903066815.1 Brachyrhaphis roseni | reverse complement strand
AAAAATTAATGCAACACTGGATGGAAATAAATCTTGTGACACTGCAGAAGCTTATTGAAACAATGCCACAGCGAATGCGGGCTGTAATCAAAGCTAAAGGCGGTCCAACAAAATATTAAGAGAGTGTGACCATTTTTTGGTGGCGACTTTTTTTTTGGCCAGGCAGTGTAGCTTAAGTTCATTCGGATGGGAGGGAGAGATTCTGTAAATGAAACATTGGTAGTTATATTGTTTATTGTGGTAAATATTAGTCATCTGTAATTATCGCAACAATTTTTACAGCTTACAAAAGACAAGTTTTAGTTTGAACTAAGAGTTTTACTATTGAAATTGTTTTAACTGCTGCTTTCAAAAATAAATGCTCAGTAAATATGCAGTTATTATGGACAGTACTGTTGCACTATTGAATATTTATTTTAGAGCGGCGTTTGTTTTTTATTCACTGTAGACAGCGATACATTTATTGCAGGCTGAGCAATAAAAACTTTTTATCAATATAAATATTGTGATTACAGCTATAAGTACATATTACCCTTTCCTACAGTGAACATCTATTTTGAAGCCTTGTATGTGGTGTTCGGTGCAGAGGTGGGTAGTAACTAGTTACATTTACCTGAGTAACTTTCGGATTAATGCTCTTCTTCCTCCACCTGTAAGTTTAGGGAAACGCTGAAGGGATATTATTTGTGTCAAACTCCTTCCAATTTCAGATGATCAATTTGTCTCAAGGGTATAGGAGTAAAGCAAGCTACGTTACCAAATTTGTTTAGATTTTAATTAGTAAGGAGATTAAAACCCACTTGTTTTACTTCCACTTCAACTACGAATCGGTCAATCCCAGTAAAAAAAAATAAAAATTAAAGTTTATGATTTTATTATGACAACACTTCAAAAAAAGATCAAGAGGTTAGAATTATTTTGTAATGAATGATTTTCTCTGATCTCCTTTGAATGTTTGATGGAAATGACATATGAAACACAGAAAAGACAAAGACGTCTCTATTAAAAGAAGCACTCTGTGATTGTTGTGACAGCCCGTTCAGGAGCTTCACCCTTCGGGTTTCTACGTATTTCCACTCTCGGACCAATCTGTTGCTGGGGGGGGGGGCATTTCTGCCACCCGCCGAAGACCGGCCACAGGACCATGACCCCGGAAAGCAGCTTGTTCCCATTTCTAACGACGGCCAGAGTCCTGTCAAAAGTGATCTACGGCCTAATTCGGCCTGCAGACGCACCTTGACTGCTGAACACTCTCGCACGCTCACAAATATTCCTCCTTCCTCTGCTGTGGCAGGTAAAGGATTGACAGCAACACGCTGGGGGGCGAATTTAATCCCCTGTCCTTGGATGCGATGGAGCAAGGTGCAGGCATCTCCCTCCCCTCCCATTTCCTCACTTCACCTCATCAAACACCAGCAGCTTCAACTCTGACCCCTGGAGGCAGGGTGGGATGATGATTTACATGGACAGTGACGGTAAGATGAAGTGGAAAGATCAGGAATGTGAAGTGATTTGGAATCCAAGAGGGTCTTTATAAAACAATATTTTTTTGCATCTTGTATATAAAACAGAATGAAAGGAAAGAGTGGTGCAGTTTCCCTTACTGAATGCAACTGTTTAATCCTCCCCATGGCGCTGGATCACTGTCATTTCAAATGCAGCTGGGCTAAACAAACAATAGTGGCTCGGCTACTGCAGAAGGATGGACATGTGCCCTCCTGCTAGCATTTGTGAGAAAGCGCTAACTTGTTCCTGTAGGGAAAAGGAGAAGAGAGGGGGGCTGGAATCTAGCTAGGGGTGATTATACAAGCTTTGGCTGCTGTCCATCATCAGGGGGTTAAACTGGCTGAAGCTCCTCTGTGTGGTTCCCATACTCGTTTCATCCAAACAAAGGAAACCCGCCGTTATTATTGCTTATTTCCAACATGGAGTTCTGCTGATAGGGTCACATTAAGTGCCTTCCATGCATGCATCAGAGATCGGTTATTGTTGTGCCGGAGGATTGCCCTCGCTGGCGTCGCCACCGATCATGATAGAGACTTAAGCCCTTTTTTGTTTCTGGTTGAGTCATTTCCAACAGATGTCATGGCTTAGCCTTAGACTTTCATAGTCATATATACAATGTGGATAAATTTCCATACACAAGTAATCTGCAGAGATTCAGCTCACGGTTTTGTCATTTTGTAAATGCAATGGGCAGCAAGAGAGATCAGAGCACTGTGAGGGTGCAGGTTTTTCCATCTGCAATGCAATAAATATGATTAAACTGAACATCTGGTGCTTTTATCTTGTCTTCCACTCTGGCTCTGGCTTATCTGTCAGGACAACAGCAAATCATCTCGGGTGACAATATAGTTGAACTACAGAATAAAACCTCTCAGGCAGCACTTTGCAGCAATCTACAGAATCCCTCAATCACATTAAGGTCTAAAACATATGCTTGTTATATTTGAGTGTGTGTCAATATATGGAGTTTTAAGCTGGGAGCTCATGAAAAGCAGATCTGCAGAAGCATAGACAAAAAAATATGATGATGTTTTACAAATGTAGTTCACCTTTAAGCTACAGCTGAGGGCTAAACACAAAAATCATGTTAAATGAGATGTACAAAGTATTCATAACCCTGTAGATTTCAGCCTTTTGTGTTACGGCTGCAAATTTTAGTCCATTTTATTAGGATCCTATGTGATAGATCACCTGAAAGTGCTGCATAGTTGTGAAGAGAAAATACATTGTTTCCTGAACAAGGACATTTTTGTCTATTCTTTGCAAAAAATAGCTCAACCTCAAATTAAATTGAAGGCATCTGTGAACATGTTATAGGTTTAGCTTTCAATTACCGGTAGGTATAAGTCTGGGCTTTGACTGGGCCATTCTAACACATGAACATGCTATGATTTAAACTGTTTTAGGTCATTTTACTGAAAGGACATGATGCTGCCACCATTATGTTTTACTCCAGGGATTATGTCCTTAATATGATGTTTACTAACTTTTCTGCCACATAGTGCTTTTCCTTTAATGACCTGTCTGCTGTTTTCCCTAGTTTTCATTATGCTATTTTCCTCTGTTTTTGAACAAACCTCTAAGGCCTTCGAATGTATTTATGCTAGAATTAAATAGCAAAAACAAGAATCCTGTTTTAATAAACTAGGCAACTTCTGATTCCCACAGTTTGGCACTGACCCAAACATTGGGAAGCCCTGGTCTAACTGAAAAAGTGTGTGATTATTTACGTGCTCAAAACAGCAATCAGCCTCTTCTGCAGCTGTATTTAAGACTGGAGCGCAGTGCAGCTCCGAGTTTGGCTGCTGTAATGTGGTGAATTAGCTTCATGTTAGAGACCCTGGCTGACCCCCATTATACAGTCAGGGACACATTTAATTAGCAGCAGCTCACGTGAAACGACAAAATGTATTAATATTAATGGAGGTTTAATTGAGGTCGCTTTGGTCCCCCGTCGAGGCTTTCAACCTCTAAAATGGCTGACGTGTGATAGCGCGAGCAGAGGGAGCCCGCAGCCCAGGCTCGCCATTTCGTATGTGACCCCGGAGAAGATGACAACCATCTCCCATAATTCATCTGAAGATGTCACCTTCCTGACAAATGAACAGGCGCCATGGGCAGTGTGTGTGTGAGGGTGCTGCAGGCTCAGTTTAGTTATACTTGTGAGGACTTACTGTGACGATTTGGCCCGTCCCCATAGGGATGCAGCTGACTTTCAAGTTAGTTTGCTGAGTGTGTTCAAGCATCTATATGTGGGCTATCCACATGTTCATGTCAAAATGAAGGTCATGCCCAGCAGGATAATTAATGTTGCTGCTTTTTTATATAATTTTAAGTCAAAGCTTGGAACTGCTCTCTCTGGAGGATCAACTGTCCAATTTAATTTAGGCTACTGAGAAAGTAAATGAAAAAGCAATAGCCATATCTCTGCACCCTGGGACACAGTCTCCATACCTTTCTTCTTCTATTTTTTATTTTTTTAATCAAGACAATGCAACAGGTTGGCAGGGGGCCTGTCGTATGTCACCAGTCTTCCCCAGAGGGACTGTCTGCAGAACATGTTGAGCAGACTTTAGGAAAGGATGAACAAGAAGATCACAGGTGTTTTCTGTTTTAAGCCAACAACAAAGCTATTGCTACCTTTAACTCTGGGTATTGTCTTTTTTCTCTCTCATGGAAAGTAATCCTGGCCCAGCACTTTGTTAAGCAGGCTTTCTCCTTTGGATGCCGTGAGAGAACCAAGGAATGCACAGGGAGAACATGCAAACTCCATGCAGAAAGACTTCAGGCCAGGATTCAAACCCAGGACCTTCTTGCAGCAAGGCAGCAGTGCAACTGCACATATTCCACATTGGTAGACTTATAGTTAGACATGAGTCACTTTAACTCTTTATTTAGGTTGAAAACCTAAATCATCTTGCTCGTACCCCATCAATGTTGCGTCCAGTCAATCCAGGGTTGGATGGATCCGTACATATTTAGCCCAAGAAAGCCTGGGTGAGAAAAATCAATTGGATTGTTTCGACCCAGCAGTTTTTAGAGTGTAGTCAGAGAGCAGAGAGGCATCAGCTTATTGAAAGTAAAGTGAACCATGAGACAGCTAATTTCCGCTGTTTGTGCTTCAGAACATACAGACTAAGAAACAATTTATCTAAATCAGTATAGGGTAAGATTGGGGGACTTTCTTTTCCTTTCAAATGCCAATTGTTTGACTTTTGGCATTTAAAGGTCAAATATTAAAAGTATGAGAATTAAATTTGTCTTTATAATGAGGCTCTTAACGAGGTTTTATTCCACTAACCACGACCAAATAACTAGATTTAAAGAAGAAGAAGAAAAAACTCAGTTTAAGAAATAAACATTGACATAGTATTGATTGAAGCTTTATAAATTAACTCCAGTACCACAATATGTATAAAAATATAACACAAAAATACAAAAGCAAAAATGTCTTTAAAACATAACAAAAAAATAAATAAATCAGCATACCGTTTACTTTTATATACTACAGACTTTCAAAATGTCTTGAGTCCCATTCATTTATGTAAATGAAATACAAATATTAATATTTAATTTTTTCTTCCTCTTTTTAAATAAAAGTGTTTGATTTTTGTTAGTGAATATTACTGATATACTTTAAGAAAGGTAATTTTTAAAATAAACTAAACATGCTTGCTTATTGATGTCTATTCATTCTGAACAGGCAAAGTTTTAGTCACCTAATCCGTATGTGAGGACCCACCCTCAGCGGATCATGGAAACAGGAAGCTACAGAGCCGGCTTCGGTGAGGATAAATCAGTGGTTTTAAGCGCTCTGCAGCTAAATGCGACTCTATTTAAAGCTTGTTTTATGCTCTCATAGAAAAGGTGACCAAACGTGTTTTCACAGAAACAGAAAAATATGGTTTTCTTTTTATGTAGGAGGAGTTAATATTGTTGGCAGGCTGGGTTAACTCATTGAGATTTCCTTTCACTCTAGTTATTACTATACTTGCCTTTAAAACGTCCAGTGTTGTAAAATCTTAACAAGTGGCTCGCTAAATGCAGCAATTAGTTAGCTAGTAGTTCTACCGTAACATCTTTTAGGAGCTTGAGAATCTTGAAGCTGTGTGCTTATTGGACAGAACAGCCACGCTGAAGGTGCTTATTGGCTGGAGTTCAGGAAGCCTTTTATTTACTTACGATATATCCCTGCAGGTGCACATCTTATTCTCCTGATATATGTCAAAAATGAGTCGTAAACCAGTTATTAACTGGATACAATTCACTTACGTTCCTGCCTTCTAAGTAGCTGCTTTACCTTCTGTTTTGTAGAGTTTGGTCTAATGTCCTCTGCTTGCTGCTGGTTTCAACTGTACCGCTCAAAGTAAATTAATAGACTCAGGTATTTCCATTATAATTTTTTTATATTAAGCATAAATTCTTGTGCATGATACTTCATAAATATGTGCCCTATTAGAAATCAGGTCAGACTCAGACTAGCCTATACATCAGATAAGTTCACTAAGTTATTCTAATTTATTGTACAAAACATACGTGAACATCTGCAATCACATTGTAAAAGTAGTGATAAAAGCTTGGTGTGTGTTTGTATTCGACCTCCTTTACTCTGATTCTTTTGCACATCCGTATTGTGGGGAAATGAATATACCGACTGATCTTGCTGCTCCACACGCTTGAGTTTTATTAGGAACCTGTGTCTTATCTCAATGTTATAAGACTACAGAAGACCGGTAAAATCTAGTAGAGCTTAGATTATTGGTCTCTTGTGACCTGTTGAAAGAGTCACTTGAAACTTTATCACTTGCTGTCACTTCTGTTGATTGCAGCAAAGTAGGCCACTTTACTGTTCGGTGAGTCCAGTCACATTACTTTGTGAGGTTCCACAATATTAAAAAGATTTTTGCTAAATAACACTCTAGTGGCATAAAGTAGAGAGTAATCCAAGATGTTTTGCATCCTGTGCCAGTGAGGGCTTTTGAAATTTTTAGATTTTGGTGATAATAGAAGCTCAACCTTTAAAAAAAAAGTTTGGAAAATCACAATGTTATAATTGGTTTTCATTAACCAAACTTCTATCTGACGTTTTCAGTCTTTATCCATTACGCAGTGTTTCCACCAGATGTTCACACTTAGTATGTCAACCACTAATGATATGCATTTGGTGTTTGCATTAAGGGAAGTCCATCCAACCCTTCAAATGTATTATTGATATGCATAAAATATTGTATCCTACTAAATATTACATTCAAGCACTCCTTTACATTTTCCATATTGCACTCACTGATACGGCAATTACTAGTTTTAGCAACACTCGTAAATTTTTATAGGGGGTAAAGTTGGTTTGGCTTCAACGTCCCTTTTAACGGAGTAGCTATTGATTTTAGATAAAGCTGAAGGAATTTGAGATCCTCAGCTGTTGTTGTTATTATATTTACATTTGTAGAATAAAGCAGCAAGTGTCCCCACAGTCTGATGCTGAAACCATCGTGCCTGCGAAGTTGGATTTTTGGAGCACAACTCCTCTAAACATTCGTCTACTCACTGTGATCCAACAGTTCAAATTGTAGTTGAATGTCAGTTTTTAAATCCATTTTAATTAAGGATCTGATCGTTTGTCACCACTTCTGTTTATCGTCTCTCCTCAGGTACAGGCAGGAGGATGTGGCTCCTGTGTGTCCTGCTCCTGTCTCTGCTGTCTCTTGTTTCCAGTGCGGCAGACTCGAAGGCCATCACCACCACCCTTGCAACCAAATGGGCTGATACTCCGCTGCTGCTGGAAGCCAGGTACCACACCTCATTGCTGTAGCAGATTTCTTACTGTATTGTATGAACTTTATAGGTAAGTCAGAATATGTCCTCTGTTGCCCCTGAGTTTAATCTGCTTGCTTAAAAAAATAGCAATATAAACGATTACGTTGTATACAGTGATGAGAGAAAGTGTTTTTCTCATTTGTGTTTGTCAAGCGCGAATATTTCATCTCAACAAATTTAAGTATTAGAAAAAGATTAGACACACAAAATTCTGAGTTTAAATATAGGCATTCACTATGGAAAAATCCAAAACCACATGTCCCGCTGTGTCACATCTTTAGAAAGCTGTGTTCAGTATCTCTAGACATACTCAGAGCTTCTTACTGCCACACCTGCTCTGAACCAAGAAAACACTGTAGGACCAACCTGATCCAGCCAGATCAACATGGAAATTTAGGAACTATTAGCAAAAACATGCAACAGTGGAGAATCTTCTCAGGAATGGCCGACCAACAAAAATGACTCCCAAGAGTGCAGCAACGACTCGTCCAAAAGGTCACTAAAGACCTTAGAACAACATCCGAAGAACTTCAGGCCTCACTTGCCTCAGTTAAGGTTAGCGGTCATGACTCCACCACAAGGAAGCAACAAAGGTGGCCTGCATGGCATAGTTCAAACTCGAAAAAGATACATCCTCATCTCAGTTTTCCCATAAGACATCTTGATGATCCCCAAGACGTTTGGGAAAATGCTGATGAGACTAAAATTTAATTTAATCACTGCATTTTTTATTTATTTGTATTATCAGTGTCTAATATATACATATATTTGTTTGATGACCTGAAGCACCTATGTTTCAGATGTAGAAAAATAATAAATTATAAAGGGAGCAACACTTTTTTCTCACCACTGTTTATGGCTGCATCATAAAAATGTCACTTATTGTTTTTGCTTCTTCTTCTTCAGTGAGTTTCTGGCAGAGGAGAGCCAGGACAAGTTCTGGGACTTTGTTGAGGCCAATCAAAACATTGAGGGAGAGCATGATGGTAATGTAAAACTGCTGCAGACTCTTCAGGCCATTTTCACTGTCACTTTCTGTTCTGGGAGTTTCTGAATTTCTGATGGCGTTGCTGCATCTCGGCAGTGATTGCATTGTATTGTCAGTGCTTTGGCCGAGTACTTAAAGGACCCAGAAACCATCTCTGTGAGCAGCAGCTGGGTCACAGCTACTGCGACAGAAGAGAAGTGGTGATGTGGTTTAATTTTGAAGTGAGAAGACGACTTGGCACATTGTTAGCTGCTATACAATGCCTTATGTATGGATCGATATTTTCTGAATTATTCCAGATTTTGTCACACTCAACCACATGTGTCAATGTCATTTCTGGGGGTTTTATTTGATAGATCATCACAATGTAGAGCATGTGATAGGGAAGGAAACTGATGCATGGTTTTGTTTTTGAAAGAGCGAAAAAATCCTTATGTTGGTGTGACTGACATGATGAAAGACGCAACTTTAAGGGAACAGACTCACTTGGAAAAGTTTGGCCTGAACCAGTGGTTTGTTTTCTACTCATGCTCTCATCAGCTGCTCCTCTTAAACATCTTCCTTATTCCCACTGACAAATGACATCCCCAATGCATGCTGGGAGTCAACACCAGTTTTCACTGTGAGGATCGGTTTTAAGGTGACATCATTGTTAGTTTTTCATCTTATGCAGTTCTTCACATGCCAAAAGCCAAAAGCTCAAATTCTGTCACGTTTGCTGAGTTCCCTGCATGATTTGTGACAAACTACAAGTGGGATTTTTATGTCTTTCTGTCAGGAAAGACTTTCTTCTTCAATGAAAGCCCAATTTGAGATAGTGTGACGAATAGTTGACTACGGCTGCAACTAGAGATTATTTCAGTGATCAAATATCTAGATTATTCTGATGAATAATAGGATAAAAAATTGGCACATTCTGCATTTAACCTCTCAAGCCTTTTCTTATGCAATATTAGAAATACATTAAAGATGCAGATAAATAAGTTGATTCCTTCACTAAATCAAAAAATAAGTATTTTTAAATGAGGCACTGGATGATAAATGAATAGTAATGTCAGACTTTACTCTGATCACCTGTTAAATTGTTGTATGTTTTATTTTTTCCCACAGACACAGACCAAGCTTACTATGAGCTGATTGTGAAGAAAGCCAGTGCTCTGCTGAGCTCCGTCCAGCTGAACATGCTGAAGTTCGCCCTCTCTCTGAGAGCGTACTCTGCCACAGTTCACTCCTTCCAGCAGGTAACAGGAGGAGCTGCTTTTGGCTTAACAGTATGTGCTTGCCTATTAGAGAAATCAGTATTTGTCATTGTTTTTTTTTCTTATTAGATTGCGTCCACTGAGCATCCTCCCTCTGGCTGCTCAGCTTTCATCAGCATCCATGGAGAGAAGTCCTGTTCTCCTGAAAGCTTGGCAACGCTGTTGAAAACTGCAACGGAAAGGTAATGACAGATCTTTACGTGTAAAAGTACACACCGTAGTCTTTGAATCAGTAACATGCTGACTAGTTAGGTGATGTTATTATCCCCGTTGCAGACCGAAGCCGTACCTTTTCAAAGGTGATCATAGATACCCGGGATCAAATCCAGACACGCCTGTGATCATCCTCTACGCTGAACTCGGGACGCCAGATTTCCAGAAGTTCCACCAAGTCCTAACATCCAAAGTCAACGAAGGGTCGGCAGCTTACGTGCTTCGTCATTACGTGGCTGTAGGTGTTCACACACACACACACACACACACACACACACACACACACACACACACACACACACAAGCATTGTTAATCTACTTTTAATATTATAGTAGATAAATTACAATTGGTTTATCCACTTACTCAAGTTCTCCAACAAACAATTTGTGCTCTTTTTAAAAATTGTCTTGTTGTCACCCCACAGAAACGTCCCTGAACTATATTAAGTTCTGGTCCGTTACTCTGTTGGTCACAAATTGAATCTCTCTTTAGTCTGAGAGTGTTTAAAGAGATTTGTGTTCAGTAATTTAGAATCTGATCATTCTCTACATACCTTATTTTTGCTGAAGCTTTTTTGAAACCAAACTCTTAGAAAATGTTTGACAAATAAGTTTAATTCAATTTTTACCACAAATTTAAACTGCAGTTAAGAAAATACAGAGAATACAGTTTAAGCGCAAAATTATTATTATTTTTTTAGCTCCATCTTTATTTCAGGAATTTTAACTGACTTGTTTCAAATCTAATGAATTTACTTATTTATTGATGGATTAAAAATCTACTCATTTAAATAAACTTCATGGTGCAATAATAGTAATTATTGCATATTTTCTTATTGCATTAAAACTATAAGACTACTACTAATACTGCTGCTGCTAGGCAGATGTTGCTTTGATGACAACAACGCTCCGTTTTGACTGAAAAGTGCAGTATGAATATGTGAAACGGTGGATGCAACTTGTAATGTTAAAAATGGGCGCTGAGTGGGTAATACAACTAGAGAATCACTTCATAAAGCAGGCCGTTTACCATTTATCCCCACTGCTACAGCAGACTATACCAGATGGCCACATTTGTGAACATATGGCAAAATAATGATTTTAGTGCACTTGTTCTCTCAGTTTTCCTTATTTGACAAAAAAAAAACTTGTGGAGTTTAACCAGGCTTCTCATTTACACCTGGGATGAAGTGTTTCTCCAGTTTTTCATGCCAAGTTGAACTTGGATCTCCTCCTTTCTCACATGCAAATACAGCCGATCCGTTTGTTTCTTCCCCTGATTATGCTAAATTATTCTCACCATCTGTTTGATATGCATCGAGTCTTTATGTTTAACTAAAAAAGGCCAATTCAGTACCAGTTATTGGACAGTCAATGTGTTCGGTAACGGCTTGTTATCTGTCCTTTAAATCTGTCCCTGAAGTCACAGAGTGTTTGTCTTTGTAAAGGAAATTATATAAAATGTTCAACAGGTGAGAGGACTACAGTGATTAATCGCTAGGGTGTGATTAATCTGACAAAATGTTTTGATTGATTGACAGCACTACTTCATATTCCATATTCTGCTGGACATCCATCCCTAACGTATAGCTGTCTATTCGCCTGGCCATTTTTCTGTTGTTTGCTCATCTATCTGTCCATATTTTAAGCTTTGAGGTTTTGCCAAATATTTTCCTTAGTAAGCAGTATTTGTACTAACACAAGTACAGAGTTTTGACAGGAAAAAGTGCGGGGGACACAGGACAGGGACAATAACTCCCTGAAATGAGTTTTCTTACTTTATACTAACATCTCCTTTCCTCCCAGAAACCTAATGAAAACAAAGTGTATCTGTCGGGGTACGGAGTAGAGCTGGCTATTAAAAGCCAGGAGTACAAGGCAAAGGATGACACACAAGTTCAAGGTTTGTACTCTCTAAGGAATTCATTTACAATAAACAGACTCATGCTGCTGGTGTAATCACTGGGGAGTCCTGACATGAATATCTAGTTAATTGATTTTGCTTTCAGGGGCGGAGGTGAACGCTACAGTGATTGGCGAGAACGATCCAGTGGATGAGGTCCAGGGATTCCTTTTTGGCAAACTGAAGTGAGTGTCTCTGTGTTGAGCTGCGATAAATTTTCACAAGCTTGGTCTGGTTCCAACGGCATTAACTCCAGCCAAGCTCTTTTTTTTTTTTCCTCCTCGCTCTTTTTATTCTCCAAACTTAATTCCCTTGAAGCGCTGACCATATCTCTGCTCAGCTAACCTGCAAATAACTAAATCAATCTGTGCACTCTTTCTCTTAATTAGAAGTTCAGTTCTACTTTGTAGCTGCATTTTCCTAGACTGTGTCTCTCTCTCTCCCTTGCCAGGACTCTCTATCCAGAGCTCAAGGAACAGCTGAAGGAGTTGAGGAAGCACTTAGTAGAAAGCACCAATGAAATGGCACCGCTAAAGGTCTGGCAAATGCAAGGTGGGTGTCCTCTTTCTTTAACTCATCAGCAGATAATCCTTTTTTGTCCTCTGTTGGTTCCTCCTGAACGAATGGCTGTGTAAGCACAAACACAGGAAACATTTGTCATATTATGAATAAATATCCAGCTGGCTAAAACAAACATCAGAGATGGTAGAACAGCTATATTGATTGACTGGAAAATGTTACGCTGAGAGTATGTAATCTCACAACTAAGACCGGTAAGCTACTCTGCTCACCCTTAAGCTATAAATCGTACAAGTAAATAAAGGTTATTTAAACTGTAAATATCTTTACTTTGTAATATTGTAAACCACATGACCTTAAAATGTTCTTAGTTTGTACTAAGACTGCACCACCACATAATAATCTAGTAGAATATAGATGCCTTTCATTCATTTGTTGTAGCTATTGAAGTGTATTCGAGTAAACCAGCCTGGTAGCAGCTCTAGTAGCTAATCCAAGATGTGTGACAACTGCTTTATCTTTAGAAATAAGGGCTTCAACAGGCAACTAAATCAAATAATTTAAGCTCTCAGAGAGAGAAAAGAGAAATCTTCATCTTTTTTCTGCCTAGAGATCAATATTTGCTGTACTTCCTGAGGAATTGGGCTCCACAGGAAGTAGAACTAGAAGCACACACCCCTCCATATTGTGCGTATGATTGCAGGGAGACAGGAAAGTTGTGTTTTTCAAGCAGCAGTTCTAAAGAGCATTCTGTTTATGTTAAAAAGAGAAGAAGAAAAAAATCACGAACAGTGGTTTTTTTTTTATTATTTTGACAAAACATGTTAGCAGGAATATTAAAAAACAACTTCTGGCTTCAGAGCCCACTTTTCCTAATTTGCTCAAATCCCGGCAATCTGTTGGGTGGGCTGATTTATTTAATTTTTTTTCTAAGGGTGCTTAACAAGTTTATACATTTAATATAAGATGTTACTACTTCATTATTAAGCCATTAATGATTGCACAGTTATAAAAGGAAACATTTGAATTCCTAAAAACAACATTTGTCTGAGATGTTTATCCAACTTTAGATGACAACTGGTTTTCCTTTTTTTTTTTATCTCGGCATCAGGGAGTGAACCAGATGATTTCCTTCCTTGTCCTTGGAAACCGGTTGTAAACATGAAAGCACACTTGGCATCTGATTGAATAAACCATCTGTACTTAATAACCGTGGACCACTTTCTGTGTTTATACAACACTGGTCCAATTGTGGAAGCCCTATTCACACAGCAATTCTTAGTGTGTGCAGCTCTTTGTTCTGTTAAACACACACCAGTGAAGGCATCCGGGTCGGTTCGTGGCCCACGGACACTTGACATGTTGACAGGGGAAGCAACTGACCCCTCTGACAACTGGATGACTCCATCATCTAATGTTGACACTGAGAGGATGTTTCCAACAGAGCAACTTCTGTTGCTTTCCGTTTTGTCTTCATCGGGAGCAGCAGCTATATTCTCTTATTTAGCTCCCGACTGCCTTTATATTTATCTCAGCACTGATTCTTGACGGATACTGAAGGAGCGAAATATGAAATTATGCTCAGCTGTAGCATCTCAAATTCATGTACATTTAACACTTTGTTTCAAAGTGTTTTTCCATTTAGTTTGAGTATATTTACCAAGTCTCTGTTTTAGCCATACCTGGATGCAGACTTGTGATTAAAGATTATAACAATAAGAAAGTACAACGTACTAGTGAGCAAAATGTTAATGTTTTGCAATTTTGGTCATCAACATAGTATTTAAGGAATCAATTAAAATAAAATAACAATTTAAAAGGAAACTCCAGCAGCCAAAAATAAAGAATAATAAAAATCAGTAGCACTTTATTTGACGGGGTGTACATAAGACTGACATATAAACATGACATAACGCCTGTTATGAAGATGAAGGAGTTTTTGTGAATGTTTTACGACTGTTGTCATGAAGTGTCATTTGGTAAATAATTTAATGTAAAACTGCATTAAAAGTGCAATAAAAGTGTCAACTTTGCATTATCTTGTAAATAATGACACCTTTAATGCAAAGTTGTATTAAAACTTGCATTAAAAATCCATTATAATTGTCAACTTTGCATTACAAGTGTTCGATATTTACCAAATGACACTTCTTGACAACAGTCAAAACATTCTTGAAAACTCCTTCATCTTCATAACAGGTGTTATGTCACATTTATATAAAGTTTTACCACAAAATCTTATGACGTAGCAAGTAACAAAGCACTTAAATACTTATTTTAATATTCTGCTGTTCTTTGTTTCAATTTGACACAATAAGAGCTCTGAGAATAGACAATGATTTGCTTCTCCCTGCTTCCTCCATGCTAATGGCTTGAGTTAATTTTTTAACTGATGCTTTGATCATGATTAAATACAAACATAAACAAATACGCTCTTGTTCCTTCACTCCATCAGTGATTCAAACCAGCAGCCGAACCTTAATTAGTGCAGGTGTTTGATCCCTCAGTTCCCTCTCTATGCATCTGAGCTGTTGTATGTCTAATATAACTGAGGATGTTGCTACATTTTTTTTTATTGCAGATTCTCATTGCATCATTTGTTGTTACACACACAGCGTTTTTCTGTTTTTATTACCTCTCACACCACACTCATATTCCCACTGTAAAGGTCTGAATATTTACAAATGCCTTGCACGCATTGAAAGTCATCTATCATCAGGCGTGGTCAGGATGCGAGTGCGGCGCTGCTTTGATTGTGTCGAATAAAAGATGTGAGCCGGTTGAGCTCGACTGTCAGACTGACACGAGGGCGCCTGTCTTTATCTTCTAACCCACTGGGGCTCATTAACTCAGCCTGTTTACAAAGAGCGGAAGACCTCCAGGGGCTAATAATCACAGCCTACAACACCATTACAAAGAGGCTCACTGCATTGAAATAAAGCTCGCCGCATCCTTTCTTTCCTTGGAAAGCTTTGCTTTTAATGCGCATATATTTTCTGCACCCTGAATCCCAGGAATTTGTTTTCTGTTGCCAGACCAGGACTTTCTAGGCATATCCCATGTCAACAGCAGTTTAATGAGGTCCCTAATATATTTGGGTAAAAATATTTTTGCAATTAAGATTCATGTTTTGTTTAGCTTTTCTGTTTTAATTAGTACATTTTCACAATTCTTTATTAAGTTTATTGTCTAGGATTGTTGGTATGCTTGTAGTATAAGCTGTACTTCATAAACATATCTGCTTAGCAAAATTAGACTTTTAACGTTGGAACTTCAAACATTTGCACAGCTTCAGGCTTCATTGTGAAATATTTCTTTTAAAAAATTAACTTCTTCAAACTCAAGAAACATTTGGGCATCTCAGTAACTCATAACACACAGATATGAATATCTCAGAATGATTGTTGATGATTTTATAGTCCATAGACTTTTATATTAGAAGCCATTGAATAAAGATCTTACGTCATAGTCTTAATTTTCTGAGAAGTTTAATTTTGTATTTTCTTTTAGATAAAGACAATAAAAGAACAGACATAGACACTTGAAACAAGTTGAATGTAATGAATCTATATGACAGGTGAGCTTCACTTTTTCAGATGCATTAAATGACAGTTTGACATTATGACATTATGCGTTAAATAAATGACGTTTTCAGTGATATTTAAATTTGTTGAGATGGTATTTAATTATTCTTTGCTCTCAAGGAATGGAAGTTTGCACAAGCTTCAGTTTTCCTCTCTCACGTGAGGAAAAAGGACGGAACAGAAAGAAAACAGCAAATAAAAACTGCTGATCCCTGCTTATTTAAAACAAACAAAAACGCTGTTTCAACTTAAAGTTTTTTTTTTTTCTTTTGCAAGAGCTAAAAACTTTCAGCTTGTCCGACATCATATTCTCCTGTGTTTCATGTTTGCTTTTCATTTTCATCCACTCGTCTCTTTCCCTGTTGTTTGCCCTCTCTGCCCTCCTCCCCTTCTTCTTCTTTAGATCTGAGTTTCCAGACAGCAGCTCGCATTCTTGCAGCTCCCGCTGTTGATGCCCTTAACGTTATGAAAGACCTCAGTCAGAACTTTCCCACCAAAGCCAGGTGCAGCAGAAATTAACACACACACAAGCTGAGTTTGTATACATACTGACAAGTTCTGGGTTTTATTTATTGTTTGTTTGGTTTTTTGTCCTTCCAGGTCCATCACAAAAACTGTGGTCAAGTCTGAAATCCGCAAAGAGATTGAGGAGAACCAAAAGGTAGAAGTTTATCCTCCCTCTTTTATCCATTTTTGATTTTTTATTCTCTTTTCTAGATATATCAGACTTCTTCTGTTCTTCGACATATCAGTTCCAATTTTGATCTGATCTTTCTTTTTTTCTAATTATAAAAAGTTTTGTTTTTTTTCCATGAATTATACTATGTAAGAATGATAAATGGACTATAGGTTGGGACTGTTTTTAATTGAACAAGAGATGAAGGAATTACGAGTTTCATCTATTAATGCATCAAAATATGTTTCCAACCTTGCAAACCTTTTGATTTTTATGTAGCTCATTAAAACTCACAATGTACATAATTTCTGTTTTATATAAGTAGTAAGTGGTTTAAGTACCTAGTTTTGATGCATTATGAGAAAAAAGAAACTCCCATTTTTACCCCATATTTATTTGTCATTAATTCATTACATTCAGAAGTATTAAAATAAAATTAGAGTGGAGATCAGGCTATTCCTGGCTGACACCAGTTTTAAAATGTTCTTTTGGATTTGGCCAATTCAAAACTATTTTTTGCAAAGGACTTTAACACATAGAAGATAAAAAGGTGCTGCAGGTTCTTTCATTGTAGTAGTTTTGAATCTATCAAATCATATGTCTCTAACCCATATTAAAATATATCTAAACTCAAAATAGGACATCAAGGCACATCCTGTTTGTTGATTCGTTCAGTTTTGAGAAACTAAATCTGCAAGATTCTTGCCATTTCATCCCATTTCGTGCCTCAAGCAAATTCATATGTTTCTTAAGGGGACTTCAGTGGTCACTATTTTAGAAAAATTCATTACATTCATAATAAGTTTGATAACTTATGTAAAAGGATGAGTTTCTTTATTGCTTCATTCTTTAAACTTGAATAAATATTGTGAGCTAAAGGTTTTGTTCACTCCAAAGCAAAACTAGATGTTAAGTTGAGATGGGTACAAAGAAAGACTTATCTAAAAACCAAAGGACTTACAATGTCTTTATTGAAGCTGTTGTGTGCTCTATTGACTGTTAAAAAGCAGCAAGTGTCTTCTGAACCTTTTTTGTGTCTGTGAATAAAAACTTTGTTAGGAGCTATTTTTCGCCTCCAATTTGCACACGTTTGGTGCTCGGGGGATCCTGGTTGTGAGGAAAAAACCTGCCTGCAGTGCTCATTTTCACTTTGATGAGAGCTTTTATAAAGCAATCCAATTAAAGGAAAAATATTACTGCGGGGGGTTTTTTATTCCACAAAGGATGGAGGTATATCTGGCTTTATTTTCTTAGACTGGAGGTTTTTTTAAATAATACTTCAACCCTACATTAATTTAAACCAACATCTAATTGCTTCAGAACATTTCAGCATTTTAATGTCTTCCTCTTCCTCCCATGCCACTGATCTGTCTGTGTTCTGTGAACTAAGTAGGAAGTTCTCTGCAAAAGTATTCAGACCCCTGGACTTTTTTCCATTACAGAAATATTAAATGTAGCATGAAACAAATGCTGGTAGTCCACCTTATTTGCTTTTGCTGCTTTAAATCTGGGATGAGAGACGTTGGAGTCGGATAATATGATCCTTACCTGTCATGTCCCCGATATGACCGTCAGTGGTCCAGTCAAAGTCTGGACTGAAATCCATCTATGAATCTGGACCTTATCAGTTGTGTCACTCAGTACCCATTTTGACTGAGCTTGAGGTACTGTACAAAGAAGATTGTTCAAAACTTTAAATCTCTTGGAATTTGATCAAGACATTGTCTAAAAAACATGCAGCTAAGCTTATTCTGTAATTACTAATTACTGAATACAAATGCAATTCAAACATATAAAACAGGGTCAAGGGTCATGAATATTTTTCCGAGGCACTGCAGTTAGTTGATGCATTAGTCCTAAAAACCTTCCTGCAGTTATTTTTGTGGGAAAAAGAAATGCCGCTTAGTTGAAACATCAAACAAGCAGAAGTTCTGCTTAATTTGAGTTAAACTTAAATCGACTTTCGAATATTTACACTTGGTAAAATCTTGTGCTTTTCTTTTGAAGCACAACATATTAAAATGACAGATTCTTAGCTCCTTTTGATTTTTTTTTTTATTTATTTTTTTTTAACCTCACAGCCTGCACCCTCGAGCAGAGAGATCCTCAGCCCTCCCGGCTTCAGCCTGCAGAAAAATATCTCAAAACGAGAGCTGCTCCTCCTGTGGCTGTTTGTTCTCGTCGCCTTTTGTTGTGTGATAAATTGTGAACAGCATCTGACTTCAAAAACCTTTCAGTTTTAGACAATGTGTTTGGCTTTGTCCTGCTAATAACGGAATAGGTAATCATCCCCCTTTTTTTCCTGTCGATGCTTTTTCACTCCCTCTCTCTGCCTCCTCACGCCTCCCGACTCCCGGCGCTCTTCTCACATTATCGTGGCGCGCAGAAGACAGGAGTTTGGGTTGGTGGCGGGGGTTTTGCAGACAGACGTCCTAATTACTGAATCAGTGATTCATTCAGCAGGCTCAGCGCGTCCTGCGGCAAGAAATGATTATTGATTGGAGCGCTTTGGACACCAGCACTTGCTTCCAGACACTTCTTTCTGTCACACACACACACAGACACACACAGTTTAACCGGGATGAGCAATATTTGTGTTAATCATGTCTTGTTGTAATTGCAGTGTCTGAAGTGTGATTAATCTGATGTCTTTGTGTTTCTGTAATGAGATTTGACTGCGCCAGAATGACTTGGAGCTCTCCTTTTTTCTCCTCAGACACACAAACAACTCACAGCTCCTCCTAGCCACGCAGCCAGTCACACACCTTTTCTCCCCCCTAATAATTAGATTTGTTTAGCGTGGGCTCGGATTGCTCGAAACTCACTGAACAGAGCTGTCAGAGCTCGTTTGGAGCCGTCAGCCTGCCTCGTTACTGCTCCAGAATGGCCGTTGCATCTAGTTTACAGTATAATTGACTGTGCAAAGGAAGGTTTTTGACGTTACATGATGCAAACGGCTCGGCTGGTGTGAGACGAGGAGTTTCGGGGTTTGATGTAACCAGGCCATTTAGTCACTTTTGACATTTCTCTCTGTAGTTTTTCAAAGGAACACTGGGATTGCAGCCTGGAGACTCAGCCCTGTTCATCAATGGGCTGCATATAGATCTGGACACACAAGACATCTTCAGGTATAAACACGCACTGAGACGACTGGCTGTGATACCAGCTCGGATAATAAGTGTTTACTCCATTAACTTCAGTCAGCAGAGAAGGAAATTTTAGTTAATATAATATATTTTAATTAGTTGATAATATTCAGATTCAGAAAAGATTTTATGGGATTGACCAACACAAAATGGTGCGTAAGTTTGAACTAGAAGGAAAATTACATACATTGTTATAAATCCTTCTATTGACAGATGACGATCTGAAAAGTGTGGAGTGCATTTGTATTCAGCCACTGTAAATACTTGGCTGATGGTCGTATGTCTCCATCAGCTTTGCACAGGTCTGACTTTGACTCTGAGGCCTGCAGAGAGGATCATCATGGCTGACCTTCACTCCATCTAACATGTCTGCAGACACCACACATTCTGGACACAAACTTTTACTTTCAGGTCGGCGCTACAGAGCGCTCTTCTCAAAAAAAAATTTTTAAATTTTAAAATTAAGAGACGGCTTCTTTCCCCTGGCAGTTACTCTTAATGAGTCCCCAGATCGATGCCATGAATATTTCCATAATTCAACCTCTTTTCTAAACACTGCATATACACATATTTACAAAAAACTTTTACTTTTATTTACCTTTTTTATTTTTTATATTCAAAATGTCTTTGTTGAAAACAAAGTGGATTCCTTGTCTGACTTTTTTTTCCCCACAAACCTGGCAAATTAAGCTCATTTTGACCTGGAATCAGAAATGTTCGTTTTTCTTGGTTAAACGGCTCCGTCTGTGTAATAATCTCAGGTTGGATGGAGAGTTTTGCCACTACTTTATCCCCAACCTGCCTGATACGTTTCTTTTTCTTCTTTTCTGTCCTTCCTTTGGATTTTATTTTGGAGTGTAAGAGTAATAACCGTTAGATACATATGCATTTTGTACTCTTCAGTTTTTATTTATATACAAACAGTGTCTCATTTTCCTTCCATTTCATTAGTACGTATTGTTTTTTTGTTGGTCTGTCATATTGAATCAAGTTTTATTAATAATGAAATTAAGTCTCTGTATGTTGTTTTTATTTTATCTGAAGAAGTGACAATAATCAGCCATGCAGATGTCAGTTACTCTTTTATTTTAGAATTGAAAGCAGCTTTGTAGTAGCCGAGGCAGGCTGCTACTTCTTGTTCAGATGACCTTGATCTGACCTCTAATTGTCGCCTTCAGTGTGCTGGACGTGCTCCGCAGTGAAGCGAGGGTTATGGAGGGTTTGCGCTCCCTTCTCATCGAGACGCCCTACATCCACGACATCCTGAAGCTCAACGTCCAGCCGTCCGACTCTGATTACGCCGTTGATATTCGCAACCCTGCCATCTGCGTAAGATGAAGAAATGTCCCTCTTTCTAGGAAATTTTCACACCCCAAATTTGTTTTGCCACTGGTTTTGACTTATTTATTGGCAACTTTTTGCTAATTTTTTTTCTTCCTCAACTAATTGCTTCCCCCGTTTCAGTGGATTAACAACCTGGAGACGGACCACAGGTACAGCTCATGGCCCTATAATGTCCAGGAGCTGCTCAGACCAACCTTCCCCGGAGTCATCAGGCAAATCCGCAAGAACTTCCACAATCTCGTAAGATCACTGTTGGGTAATTGGCATCTGAGTGAGTCTGCTTAAAGCTGAACCAGGGTGAGAAGAAACGGTTTGCTTGTTTTGCAGGTGATCATCGTGGATCCGACCCAGGAGAATGCTGCTGAACTGCTGAGCGTGGCAGAGATGTTTTATGCCAACAACATCCCACTCAGGTTGGTTTTTGTGCCAGGAAGAAAAATGTAGACTGTAAACCTCATTTAATCTAGTTTCACCAGGTCTCGACAGGTTAAATTGTTTCTTAATTGTTCCAAAGGATGATAATTCATGTACGACATGCCTTCAATGTTGAATGTTCGGCGTTTAATTTTATGACATAGAATCGGACTGGTATTCGTGGTGTCTGACGAAGACGACATAGACGGCATGCAGGACGCAGGCGTAGCTCTGGTCCGAGCCTACAACTACATCACTGACGAGGTGAACAGTCACAGCGCATTCGAAGCCGTCGTCTCGGTAAGTAAAGCCTGCAGAGACGAGCCTGTTGCCATGTTACTGCCACCGGGTCCTGTTCCTCTTCCCTTCTGCTCATCCCGTTGCCCTTCCTGCCGTCTGTAGATGTTTAACCGTGTGACGATTGGTGGAAAGCTAAGTGTTGGAGATGTTGTTAAAGTGCTGGAGAAGAGATTTCCCTATGTGGAGGTCAGCAGCGTCCTCGGAGCCGATTCGAGCTACGACAACAACAGGAAGGTAAATGCAACAGAATTTGGCTTCACTAAATACGGACGCTGTCTTTTGATACCAAATAATTTTCAATTAATCAGGCAGTGAAATTTTATGTGTAATCTAAATTACTAGTTCTGATCTGATACTTTCTTTGTCACTTTACACCATTAGCAATATACTTCCTTGCTGTTTTTATTTTAATGCAAATGCAATCAGATTTCCACTTTGTTTCACTCTGATTTTAACAATTCTTTAAACCAAAAATAGTGACAGACTCTAAATTTAAAGCAGTAATTAAATAAAACTAGATTCTGGTTTTGACCTGGTTATAAAGACAGAAATTACCAAATGTTATTTGGATTTTACTTCTGCTTTTAGATCACTAATGAGGCGCAAACTGAATTTTTTTCTGCAGGAAGGAAAGGCGTACTACGAGCAAACAGGAGTGGGCCCGTTGCCGGTGGTGATGTACAACGGGATCCCTTACCAGCGTGAGCAACTGGACCCTGATGAACTGGAAACCACCACAATGCAAAAAATCCTGGAAACCACGTCTTTTTACCAGAGAGCAGTCTACTTGGTGAGTTGCAGGACATTTAAATAATGTTGTTATATAGTCAATATGGATGTATTTACAAATACAAACCAAACTTTTCAGATTTTAGTGTGTAAAACTATTTGAAGATTTTTAAGTAATTTTCCTTGTTCACAAGTTTGTAGCACTTTGTATTGGTATATTGGATAAAATCTCCCCAAAATACATGATGATGATGTTGTAACAATGGGACTAAAAAATGTGACAAAATAGGAAAGAAGATAAAAGTGCTTAATATTTTTGTAAGGCGCTGAATTTTCTAATTTTTTACTTCTTTTATGTTGAGTTTATAAAACAGCCATAATCTCATCAGAAAGGAGTTTGATACCAATTTTTAATTCCAGTACAGTGAGTGTTTTGATGTTAGACTTTTTCTCTCTGCTGAAACTGACATCAAATAAACCTATTTAAAAAGAAAAGAAAAAGGTCAGAAAGTCTTTAGATGGTTTTAGGTTGTTTATAAATCCGAAGTTTTACTTCTTTTGGAGATTTAGTCATAAGATAAATTTTGTGTTTGGCATGCAGCATGTCTAAGCACCATCTGTCATATTTCCTCTTTTAAAATTATCCCATCGTTCCCCTGAGCCAAGTGTTTATTTAAAAGGGGATTCTCAGGCGCAGACATGCACTGAGCTGAATTTAGCAGTTGTTCTGATCAACAGGGTGTTAGTCATAATTTTCTTTTAAACCTAAAACTTCCAGAAGAAAAAACTTAAATAAATGCACCAGAGAAGTTGTTTGTTAGTTTTGTTGCTGTGGCTTTAAGCCTGGAAAGCCTGCAGAATAGTAGACGATGCATCACTGTCAGCTCTGCAGCAACAGTGAAGAATGTCCTCTAACTCATAGCTTTCACATCCTAACTGCAATTTGTAAACTCTCTTGCAGGGTGAGCTGGCCACAGATCACGACGTCGTGGACTTCATCATGAACCAGCCGAACGTCGTTCCTCGCATTAACTCCAGAGTGTTGTCAACCAGCAGAACCTACCTGGACTTGTCCAATACGAGTGAGTAGACAATAAAATGCAACATTGTTATACCCAGTGGTGGAAATTGACATTAATTACTGGGTAAACAATTTGAACAAAACAGTGTTTGGTTTCTAAAAATGACCTGAGCTGCTGCAAGTCTGCTGCAAACGGCATCATGAAAAGAAGAATAGGAGCACAGCGATGTTGCAATTTATGTAACCTGTGCTGCAACACTATTAACATCGATGAAATGTGTGCAGAGCTGTCCTTGGACAGTTGTTAGCTAAAATTTATAATGAAACCTTGCAAAATTCAGGTTGTTTTTTCAAATTGCTGAAATTTCACTCTTCAGCTACAATATTCTAAAAACATTTTAAATAAATTTTACCTTGGTAGAGCATGTTATTCTGAAAATAAAGACTTTTGGGAAAATAGGCCAGATTTAATAGGACTTTGAAGTAAACACGTGGTTATTTCACATTTACAAACTAAATGTACATTTTAATTTCCACCTGTGTTATTATCCTATAGTAGTGTTGTGTATTTGCTTTGCATTTCAGTAGGCTGCAAAGATTTGCTTTAAGTAAAAAACAATCCAGCATCACCTCTGTATGCATCAGATACATCTTGAATTTGCTAATTCAAGATGCCGTCGATTTGGAGTTGGAATACATATTGAACATATGCACCACTTCTGCAAGATTTCTCTACAAGTGCAAGTCGGATATTGCACCAAGGACCCGGTTGTAATGTTAATGATCTCGTGCTATGTTATGCTGGTGATTTGTCTGCTCTGAAGAAGATTCACTTTAAGCATACTAAATATAAAATGCAACATTGATGTTCTACGATCATCGTCTGACCATCCCTAGATGAAAAATATTGTGATAACAAAAACCTTATAATTGACTATGTTGGAAAATAAGAGTAAATGTCTCACGTCATGCGTTTTGTTATTTTCTGTTTGAGCTCCAACTCAATACTTATTGATCAAGATGTGCAAGTTCAACTCTACTGTTTTTACATGGTTTTCTTCAAGCTCTTTTTCATTTTGGAAGTTTACAGCATCTACGATCTTTAGTCTGCTCTCTGCAAAATAGGTGGTTGTTGTTTGCTTTTTGTGTTCTTGTAAGGTGTTCAGTTTTCATCTTTGACTTTCTGTTCGTTTTTTTTTTCACTTTTTGCAGACAACTACTTTATTGACGATTACGCTCGTTTCTCCACTTTGGACTCAAAGGAGAAGAGCACGGCTGTAGCCAACAGCATGAACTACATGACTAAGAAAGGTAAGAGGAAAAAAGCAACAAACTAGCACCTAATGTATGTTGTTCTATTGAAGAAAACTGAGCCATCTTGAAGCCTAAACTCTTGTTTGTTCTGCTGTCTTGTCCTCCTCCACTCCGTATTTCTGCGTTGTTTAACATTTTCTCTGCATCAGGGATGGCCTCCACCAACAGCCATGGTAAAATCCCCCTTGTTCTCCACATTATTCCCTCTCCTAGCTCAATTGCTCTTTTTTTCTGTCAACCACAATGCTGGCATTCTTTCAGCAATACTCCTCCATCTGCATCTCTCGGAGGACAGTGGTGACTAATGATGCATGTGAAAATTATGCCCAAGTATTAAAATGTGTTTATACAAGTGCCAGCGGTCTAACATTTACTTCTAACACTCAGAGAAAATGCATGACAGTTTATGCAGTAGCTGCATGTGAATTTATAAAGTCCAGAGATAATTTCTAGCAAAAATATAATTCATAAGTCTTCTCCTGTTTGGTTCTTACTGCTTTAGATTAGCTACTAATACATAGAATAAACTGAGGTCTCTCTTTGACGTCATAACTTGATCTGTATAGACAAGACGCCTCATGTCACAAAAAGAAGCAGAAAGCATTAATAAAGACAAGCTTCTTAAATTATATATGAGGCTAGTTGTTAAAAATGTTTTTTTACTGTAATTTCCAGACTATAAGCCCCCCCTGGATGTAAACTGCACCCATTAACTTTGAAAGGAAAAAAAAAGATAGTTCTAGTAAAGATCCTTAAAATGTCTTAAAATTAATTATTCCTTTAATGCAGTAGCATAATCTCACGCAAAAAAAATATAGAGAAGCTCCATTTTTATGTGAAGTACATTTACTTTTGGGTTTTTCTAAAAATCCCTGTAAAATAAATGGAAATTAGGCTTTTTGGTTTATACTTTTGTAGGTTGGTTTGGTAGATTATAATTTCTGGAAACTAAAAAAACAGTAATCCTGAGCATTTTTTTTTCCTTGGGCTATGAAGAAATAAGTCTTAGATATAGGCTTATTTCCCTTTCATGTAAAGGTTGATGGTATAAGAAGTTTAAAAAAGAGATCAGTACTATGTATTGGGGCTCCCTTAGGAGAAAGACAATAGAAACAGAGAGAAACAATAGAAAAACTTTAAATTTTCATTCTGTACTAAAGACATGGCTTTAGATGAGGCTTAAAAACATCGACAGCTGATGCCTGCCTGATGTGTGGGACATGCTGTTCCACAGTTTAGAGGCTTCAACTCCAAAGACACGATCATCTCTGCGGACCAACCCAGACCTTCCTGCGGCTAACAGCAATCAGTAGATCCAAGGGATCCTGATGGCGCACCAGGTCAGCCACATACCCAGCAGCCTCTCTGCTTCGTAGGTCAACAGTAAAACTTGAAAATCGATTCTGAAGGGAACTGGGAGTTTGAGAAGAGATGCAACTATGCGTTTAAACCGTTTAGTTTGTGTCAGAAGACGAGGTGCTTCTAGACGTTTGTAGCTTCTAGACGTTTGTAGAGTCTCTCAGTGTGAGATTATGCTACAGATAAATCTTTGCCAGTGATGCCAGGAAATAAGGCACCACATACCATTCTTCCTAGAAGACCTTGATTGATTTTAAACTAGCTTAATGCATTTTATTTATATTTTGTGCTTCCCAGATGATGGATACATCCGCCCTGTGACTTTCTGGGTAGTCGGAGACTTCGATAAGCCCTCAGGACGCCAGCTGCTTTACGATGCCATCAGACACATGGTGAGAAATGCTATAAAAACAGTCTGATTATAAAACTATGATGTGCTGTGAAATATTTTGAGAATGATTTTAGTCAAAAAGAAATCACTGATTCATTGGAGAAAGACATCCAGAAGAACAATTGGAAATAGCATTGTGACATTAATTGAGGGTATATCAGGGTTTTCACACACCATAAATGTCGAAACTAAACTTTGCTCACTTGCCTGCTCCATAAGAAAACCAGCAACAACGTCCGATTGGGGATGATCAACAACCCGTCGTCGGATCCATCTGCAAAGACTAGCCGCGTTGCCAGAGCGATCTGGTCTGCCATGCAGACGCAGTCGGCCAATAATGCCAAGAACTTCATCACCAAGATGTCCAAAGAGGAAACGGCAGAGGCCCTGGAGAAGGGCGTGGACGTCGGAGAGTTTGCTGTTGGGGTGAGTTGTTGAGTTTCTGTGGTTACATCTGAATTACTGACAAAATACTTTTGGGGTGTCAGTTTCTTATTTGATCATTTTTCCTCCTTCAGGGAATGGATTTGTCGTTGTTCAAAATCGCTTATGAGGGTCCCAAATTTGACTTCCTGCTCTCCCATGCTGCCTACTGCCGAGACGTGCTCAAACTGAAGAAAGGACAGAGGGCGGTCGTCAGCAACGGAAGGGTACATCCGTCGTTTCTCCTGGTTGACCGACCTTTACGCCTGTGCTAAAATGAAAGCAGCGTAAAGATAGTAACAGCTGCAGATTCTTTTTTTCATGCTGTTTATCGTTCTTGTTCCTTCGCCTCAGATCATCGGGCCGCTGGAGGAGAACGAGGTGTTCAACCAGGACGACTTCTTGCTTCTGGAGAACATCAACCTGAAAACATCAGGGGAGCGCATCAAAAGCAAAGTCCAGCAGTTTGAGATGGAGGAGGACAGGTATTTTATTTTATTTCCCAAAGGTTTTCAGGCTCCATAAGAACTTCCACAGATGAACCTTCCGTCTGAGGTAACGCTGCGTCTCTCTCAGGGCCAGCGACCTTGTGATGAAGGTGGATGCTCTGCTGTCCTCTCAGCCCAAAGGGGAATCCAGGATAGACTACGGCTTTTCAGACGATCGCCACAGGTACGTCTGGAGCGCTCAACATCACTTACCACTTCTGAAGGTTTTGTTTTTCACTGGGGTTGCTTAGCTTGTTTTAAAGGGATAGATTCAGTGAAATCCATTTGTTCTCTGAAGAAAACAGCAGAATCTTTTTGTTTACTTCACTCGATCATCGGTCTCGTATTTGTCGGCAGCGCCGTAAAGATCCGTCCGAAGGAAGGAGACGTGTACTTTGATGTCGTTGCCGTGGTGGATCCAGTAACGAGAGACGCACAGAAACTGGCTCCTCTTTTATCGGTAGGTTTGGACTCTGTTATTGGACTGGATGAGCCGTCGTTGTCCGTCCAGCTAACGACCGTCCTCTGTCCTGTCGCAAACCTGTTTCTCCTCTATCATGTCTCCGTGTTTCACTCTGAAGGTTCTGAAGCAGCTCGTAAACGTCAACCTGAGGGTTTTCATGAACTGCCAGTCAAAACTGTCAGATATGCCTCTAAAAAGGTAAAAAACAGATTTCTTTTTATGTTTTTATGTTTGAATCGGATATCAGTAAGTGTTACATTCGTCCAACGTTTGGCTCAGACGTCTGTAAAACATGAGGTAATTCAGTTTTAGATAAAAGGTTATTCAGTCAATCAAAGGAACACATTCTTTCTTTCCTTTTTGTACAATTTTGAGCTGCTTTGTGTTTGCCTATTACATAAAATCACATTTAAATGGCATTTGTTGATATGGAGTGCATTGTCTGCAGTTTTTACCGCTACGTGTTGGAGCCGGAGGTGGCGTTCCAGCCCGATGCGTCGTTCTCCCCGGGACCCATGGCCAAGTTCCTGGACATGCCTCAGTCTCCGCTCTTCACCCTGAACCTCAACACCCCTGAGAGCTGGATGGTGGAGTCTGTGCGCACCCGCTACGACCTCGATAACATCTACCTGGAGGAGGTGATGACGGTTTCAGCTGGAAAATATAGTTTTAATTCAGATTTTCTTTTGTTTACCCCTGGAACTGTAGGTTTGTTTTTTTTATTTTCACATTTTAAAACAGACATTTTTACTCTAGCTTGAGATGAAGTGCCAAACAAAGCCCGAGAAACTGTGGAAAACTTTTTGATGAAGCCGAGGCGAATCTTAAGTTTTCGACTGACGGCTCTCTGCTGTCCAAAGAGGTCATGACCTCCCCTTGAATTCCCTTTCTTAAAGTTTCTGCTTTTATGCTCCAGAGTTTGAAGAACAGTCCTCCTCTCCATAAAATAAACATTGTCAGTCAGCTTTGGGATCATTACTTATGCATGTTGCCGGGGCGTGCTGGACAGGGTAAACTGAGCATGGCTGCACCCCTGTGGCCGTAGGTGGAGAACATCGTGGCGGCCGAGTACGAGCTGGAGCACCTGCTGCTGGAGGGCCACTGTTTCGACGTCAGCTCGGGTCAGCCTCCGCGAGGCCTTCAGTTCACTCTGGGGACCGCCGCCGAGCCCGTCATCGTGGATACCATCGTCATGGCAAACTTGGTAAGAGGATCCTCATCGTGTTAGCGCTCCCACGCAGTCAGGAGAAGTCTGGAGTTTGATTTCAGCGTTTTCCTGGTTGGATAATAAATAATAAAGTATGAACTATGGAAAAATATTTGTATTTTCAGGCTTTATTTGCACTAACATTGTGTAAATATGGCGTCCGTCTCTCTACACTTTCTAGTTTATGTCCTTCCTTCCGCTTTCCTTTTTTTTTTTATTAATTTCTTTTTTCCTTCTCTCCCTTCTTTCCTTCAATTTTTTATTTGTCATGTTTTTCCTTCCTTCCTTCAGTTTTTCCTTTCTTGCTTTCTTCTTTCCTCTGTACCTTATCTCCTTCCTTCCTCATTTTTTTCACTGTTTCCTTCCTTCCTTTCTTCCTTCTGTCCTTCCTTCATTTTGTCCTTTGTTCCTATGTTCTTCTTTCTTTCTTCCTTCCTTCTTATGTTCTTCCTTTTTTCCTTCCTTCCTTCATTTCCTCCTTCCTTACTTTCTTCCTTCCTTCCTTTTTTCCTATGTTCTTTCTTCTTTCCTTCCTTCCTTGTGTCCTTACTTTAATTCTTCCTTATATCTTTGCTTCCTCCTGTGCTTCCTCAATTCCTTCTTTTTCGTCAGAAATATCTATAATAATTGTTGAAATAAACAAAGATGACTAAGAACCCTAGAAAGTTCAGTCAGGAAAGTTCAGATGCGTCGTAATATTTCACTAAAACGTGTTTTTGATCTGGTTTCCAGGGCTACTTCCAGCTCAAAGCCAACCCCGGCGCCTGGATGCTGAAGCTGAGGAAAGGACGGTCCGATGAAATCTACAAGATTTACAGGTGAGGCTGATCACGTGTTTTCCTTCTCCTCCCCCTGCGCTGAAAGGCGTTCATGTTTTAATTCAGTCGTCTGCCGTCTCGTACTCATAAGTTTGATGTTTTTCGTCCGCAGCCACGACGGCACAGATTCCCCGTCGGACTCGGATGACATTATTGTGGTGCTGAACAATTTCAAGAGTCGAATCATTAAAGTGAAGGTCAGTTCATCTCTGATGCGTGACACCAATCTGCCCCCAGAGCCCCGTTAGAGTCAGAGTAGCAGCTCGTTACAAAAAGCTTTCAATTCAAAGGTTTTACTTATCAGAACATAATTATGGTCTCTGCGCTGACATTCAGTAAATAGATTGACTTGATCCACAGATATTGTCCTTCTGAGTGAATGTAGAGCAGCTTTTATACCCTTTATGTTGTTACCATAAGGAGAAAAGCCTGAGTTTATTATCTGTCAAGTGGGTTTGATTCCTCCGTCAGTGTTTAACACTTTCCACCGCCAAGCTTCTCCCTCTGGAGAGAGACGAGATGTTCCTGCCTTAATACCTCCAGATCGCTAAGAGCCAGAAAAGCTTCACACCCTAAAATTCATCACCATAAATATGTAAAAACACGGTAATAATCAGTCTAATTCTGACACCCAATCTGGGCCATTTTAAGACTTTATTTGGCTTCAGATTACAGTCAAATTTTTCCATTAAGCAGCCCAGTTCAGGCCAAGCCTCAGCGACAGAAGCCTTCACTTCTGACTCAGTGATATTCTTATGTGACTGGATGATGAGAAGCTTATTTCATCAGTCGACGTCATCATGTTTGGCAGTTGGAAGTTTAAATACGTCTCTCTGCACATTTTTCACAATATAAAAGAGAAAATTGTAATTATTGTATTTGGGCTTGTAGTCAGAAACGATAAAAGTCAACTAAACAATTATCTTTAAGAAATAGATGTGAAAGGCCTGAGGAAACTGTTCCCAGATCGCTTAACAGGAAAACAAAAACAGAACGTGACAAAATGAAAAGGAGTGTTTTCAAGATCTGCTTCAGTCCAGTTGGGACAATTTTACATTTTTATTATAGTTTAAATAAAAATGTAAATGTCCAAAGGTCAGTCAACATCACCTTTTAACTTTTAAATTCTGTTTTTTATTTTAATTAAAAACACAAAAACAATTTTTTTTTTTACCTATCATAAACTAAATGCAGAATAATTTAATTTAAAAAAAAGCGGTCTGATTTTCATATAAAACTGTTTTATAAATTATGGTCATAAAAAGGGTTTGACCCTGTTTGACCTTTGCTTAGTACTTAATACTTTAACAAACAGGATTTTTTTGTCCGCCTCTCCATTCAGGTTTCAACATTTATTGACCTCCTATAAGCAGATCTCCATCGAGTTCATTAACGTTTGGTGATGTTTTAATAGAAATTTATTGTTGTCTAACTCTTAATGACTAATATTCTATAAAACATTTGAGTGTTTCTTATTTGTTTCTCTTAAATTACATCCACTAATACCTTCTGAATGTTAAAATAAGTTGGTTTTTTCTTCTTTTTTTGCTGTTCAGGTTCAGAAGAAGCCGGACAAATTTAACGAGGAGCTGCTGAGTGATGGAACGGAGGAAAACGACTCCGGCTTTTGGAAATCTCTGGCCAGGTACAGCTCGGGTTTTTGCACTTATTTCATTTTTTAAAATATTTAATGTAAATGAAGCTGGAACAGAAACTAAACCGTCTGAGTGCCTTTAAATATAGCACATTTTTCATCTGTATTTTTCTGTGTAGTCTGCCTTAATGTCTGGCAATAGTGGAGTAAACTCACCTGGTTGGTTTTGTGTTTGCAGAGGCTTTACAGGCGGAGGGAAAGCTGAGGAGCCGAAGCAGGAGAAAGACGACGTGATCAACATTTTCTCTGTGGCTTCAGGGCATCTGTACGAGAGGTTCCTCAGGTGGGGATTAAATACTCCTAAAAATCCCATCAAAGTTGACACTGTTTAAATTCCTCGGCAGACAAAGGCAGCGTTGATCCTGGTTGTTGCCGACGTCCTCGTCACCGTTCTCTTCTTCTTCTCTCCCAGGATCATGATGCTGTCAGTCCTAAAGAACACCAAAACCCCCGTCAAGTTCTGGTTCCTGAAGAACTACCTGTCCCCGACTTTCAAGGTAGGACTTGTCCTCCCTCCGTTTGTAGTGGAGGACGACCGGCTGGGATTTGTTCTGGACGCTTTCTGTTTCAGCTGCAGTTGGTTTAAAACTCGAGCAGGAGTGAAATATTTAGAGACTCCTATTGTTTTCTGAATCTGGTATGTCTTATCGGCTTCGATAATTCCTTCATAGTTTTCAAAAGTCTGGAAAGTTATTTTTCTTTTCTCATTCCTGGCAGACATGAATTTGCTGAATGAAAATCAGAAGATGTTAAAAATCTAGATTTATTCGCCGTCAGTGTCTTTTTTTTGTCTTTTCTTCTTTTTGATGCACATCTTTGTGTCTTTCCTCCCTTCCTTTCTTCCTAGTCTGCTTCCTTCTTTCCCACCTTCTCTTTCCTTCCATCTTAGTGTCTTACGTCTTTTGTTTTTCCTATTTTGACATTTCTTTTTCCTTTTCGCCTTCCTCCCTCGTGTCCTTCCCTAACTCTGTGCCCTTCCTCCTTTTCTCTCTTTTGTCCTTCCTTCATTCTGTTTTAGTGCCCTTCCTTTTTACCTTCCTTGTTCATCCTGTGTTGTCACCTTCTTTCCTCGTTCATGCCTCTGTCCTTTCTTCGTTTCTTTCTTTTTTTGCTTTCTTTTTTCGTTCTTTCACTTTCATTTTCATTCTTTCGTCCTTTCTTTCTTTGGCTAAAACGTCTGACATAAATTCCTGGTGAACTTTTTTAATTTCTGTTTTAAAATTAAACAAATGACCGATAGCTGTTGGACTGTACAATGACTCTAACCCTGTCGCTTCATGTAATTAGCGGTTTATTTCAAATCTTTCCCTCTTCAGGAGTTCATCCCCCACATGGCGAAGCAGTATGGTTTCCAGTATGAACTGGTCCAGTACAAGTGGCCGCGCTGGTTGCACCAGCAGACGGAGAAGCAGAGGATCATCTGGGGCTATAAGATCCTCTTCCTGGATGTTCTGTTTCCTCTCGCTGTGGATAAGATCCTGTTTGTGGACGCAGACCAGGTTCGCTCCGTCCATTCTCTACAACTACAAGAAGAAACGATGCATGTTTTCATCGCAGTATTAGTTTTTTTAAAACACAAAACCTTGGGGGTGCTGTGGTGGCGCAGGGGCAAAGCACGACCCACGCGCTGAGGCCCCAGTCGTCATGGCGGTGGTTGCAGGTTTGATTCCCGGCCTGGCGACATTTGCCGCATGCCTTCACCCTCTCTCATTACCCTGTTTCCTGTTGAACTACTTTCAAATAAAGGCCACTGGAGCCAACAAAAACACAAAACCTCAGAGATTTAGAGTGCATTTTTTGTGTATATTAATGTCATAACCCAGACTTGTAGTTAATAACGAGGCCACTCTATAACCCTGACCTGCTTCCTGTCAGATCGTGCGAACAGACCTGAAGGAGCTGCGGGACTTTGACCTGGAGGGCGCTCCGTACGGCTACACGCCGTTCTGCGACAGCCGCAGGGAGATGGACGGCTATCGCTTCTGGAGGTCCGGCTACTGGGCGAGCCACCTCGCCGGGCGCAAGTACCACATCAGGTGCTGCTTCAGCTCAACGATCGGCCACAGACTCGTTTATAAAATGCCTTGCTAAAAAACCTGGAATGTTTTTGATTTTAATTAGAAATGTAAAAAAAAAAAATTCTATTGTGTGAATATTTTTGTAAGCGACTGTTCTCTTGGATGCTCTTGCTTTCTTGCACATATCCTTGTTAAAGTGTCGCGTGCTCCACAGCGCCCTCTACGTCGTCGACTTGAAGAAGTTCAGGAAGATCGCTGCGGGAGACCGCCTCAGAGGACAGTACCAGGGACTCAGCCAAGACCCCAACAGTCTGTCCAACCTGGACCAGGTCTCTGTTTGCTGCCCTGCAACCCTCTTTATGTCTACTGACCGTAGCGTTTCACTTTTATACAATACTGCTTTCATTTAGCGTTTTTGCTTAAAAAGGTTGAGAGGAAAATTTATGACCCATCCAAATGTGGCTGCATTTCAAAACATCAGAGGTGTTTTTTTTTTAGTCTGACTCTGGTTCTGCATGGAGTATTATGGCCACGCTAAGAAAATTAAAAAAAGAGAAGAAAGCTGTACAAGAATAAAGTCAAAATAAAATAACTTTATTCTCAAAATACTATGAATTTATTCTAATTTTATTTCGGCTTTATTCTCATAATATTATGACTTTATTCTTGTTAATATTGTAGCTTTTTTGTTCTTTTGTCTCTTCACTGCCAGTGGTTAAAGCCATTTCCTGTAGCCAGAAGCTTTGACGTACCTCATCATGATGTTCAAATGTTGCTCAGCTTTTTAACAGGTTTCTGTTTTCCAGGATCTTCCCAACAACATGATCCACCAGGTTCCCATCAAGTCTCTGCCTCAGGAGTGGCTGTGGTGTGAGACCTGGTGTGACGACAGCTCCAAAAGGACAGCGAAGACGATAGATTTGGTAACGATGTTTGTGTCTAATAGCATCACTGTACACGTTTTCTGCTGCATGTCCCAGAAGCCACCAGAGGGCGCTAATGGTTGAGGAAGAAGTGAAAATGGAGCAGGAATCTGCAATCTTTACAGCCTAAAGAGCTGTTTTTTTGTCCTCAGTCTGGCTGAATAAACCTCGTTTAGAGCCACTAATGTTACGTGAACTTTAGATAAACAAAAAAAGAAGAAAATGATAATCTTTGAGAAATGTCTACTACTGGAGATTTATTTTTTTCAGTACCACAATGTTATTTCTATTTTATTGCATTAGGTGCTCAGATTGCAGTGCATAGAAATATTTCTAAAGTGTTAACACTTGTTTCAGAGTTTTTTGTTTTGTCTTACTGAGTAGCAACTCTTACATAAGCCTGCACAATAATAATGAAAATCATAATCATGTAATTAAAAAGCCCCACATTATTCATACTCCAGGAAGATTTCAATTATTTTTATTCAACCGTAAATTTTGTTAATGGTAGTAAATGAGATTAGCGTCTCCTAAAAGATAATAGTGTTGGAATTATTATTATTTTTTTTACATTTTAAAATAAAATTATTCTTGATGATCAATATAGAAATCATTTAGTGTTACAGCAATCAAACCCTAATCTTTAGCTTCCTCCACATATTGTCCATCTTTTCCTGTTATTAGCTCCTGTCAGAAGAAATAACTAAAAGGTTACTTTAAATCTAAATCTACCGGTGGAATAACTAATTTTATTCTCAATTGTCTGTAAATATTATAATTTGTGCAAATTATAATACATTGCCAATATATGTAGACACATTAATAATGGTGGCATAAATGTTGGAAAACAGTAGTTTTTCTAACAGTACTATTATTTAAATGTACACAAATGGAAAAAGGCAGTTGCTATAAGTAATAAGACCCATAATAATGACATGCAAATTAATGCTACGTGATTGGTCAAAGTCATTAATGATAAGTTATTAACATATCTAATAAAATTCCAATCACGCTAAACAATTAGCAGAAGAAGTACGGATATAATACCCATAATAGTAACTGTGGTACTTTCGTAAATGTAAAATTTATGTCAGAGAAGCTAAATGGAGCATAAAAATAATATACTTATTTATAATTATGGTTAGATACAATATATTTTAATTTTGCCATAATGGAGGTTAAACCCAGTAAACACGTCTTTTGAATTATATTTTAATAACTTCCAGAAGATGTAACTATTTTAAGGAACGTTTCACTTCCTGCTTGTCTATAATTGGGTTTTGGTTTTTCCCAATCAGTGCAACAATCCAATGACGAAGGAGCCCAAGCTGCAGGCAGCGGTGAGGATCGTAGCCGAGTGGTCGGACTACGACCAGGAGATCAAACGCCTCCAGACGTCCAGAGCACGGGACAGGGCGAGCCACTCGACGGGTCAGCAGCGGGTCACAGGTACAGAACCTCCTCAGCCGATCAGTTCTGCATCCGAACCGTCGACCGCCTCCGTTCTGATGACCCTCTGCTTCTCTCCTCTGGTCAGATTCTCACATAGAGCTGTGAAGATCCAGAGATCTGAACTGTAAAGAATGGCTCGGTGGAGAGCTTCCTGCTGACAGAACCGACCACAAACAAACACGCAGATTTCAGGGTTTTTTTTTTTTATGTATAAAACACACACATGGCAGGAATGTACTTTGTGATTTCTTTTCTGTATTGGATGTTTGCACTGATTTCAGGTCTAACTGTGGTGGAAGCTCAACAGGAACAAAACTTGATATTCGTCCTCTGAGTCGGGGATGACTGACGGTTTTTGTAACAAGGTACAGGGGAGGCTTGGGGATAATGGTTGGTGTCATGAAGGGAAATTATGTATAAAAATAGAGTCAAAAATGTCATTCCTCGTGTTAAGACTTGATTAAATGAGTTCCTGCATTTTTGTTCCACGTGAAAATCTGATTTTTTTTTGCCAGTTTAAGTAGAAATGCAGCATTTGATTAATGTTAGAACAGATATTTCTACAATTAAGTGGTTCGCCACCTCTATGGAAGGACTCAAACTCTTGACATTAGTTTGGATACGATTTATCTGCATGATGGCAGCATCTGGCTGAAGGAAATCATGCATTTCTCCGCAAGGGTCCAAGTGTTATCTTTCTGTTCAGGTCATATTAGGATGAATTTTCATTTTATAACTCAAGCCATCAGAACACAAATCCCCCGAAAACTGGAAGCTTTCAGACTTTTATTGTGATCCATTTGAAAAAAGGTTTTACAAAAGGTAACATTCAATTTTTACATCAATTCATTTTAAAAAATTACTTAAAATAAGGTTTTGATACAACAAACTCGGCTAACTAAAGTAATGGCTTCTATAAACAAGGTGAAAATAAGATAATATACATGTAAAATGAATGCTACAAACATGACAAACTGAAGAAAGGATTACATTAAATAAAAAAATAAAAGTCAAATGGCGTGATTGGGTTTTTTTTGTTTTCTTTCCTTTTCGAACGACATCTGGCCAGAGTTAGCATCGGAGCAGTTATTGCGAAAAGTCGATCCACATGATGCCGAAACGCCAGATGACAAACCTGCTGCTTATTGTCCCCCCATCCCTTTCCTCACATGGCAACATTTCTCCTTCACAAGCTATGATCGTCGTCATGAGGGCTATGCTATAGATAACACCCAGATTAGTAAAGAGACTGCAATACAAGATCAATTTACAACAGAAAAAAGAAAAACAAACAAGAATTGAGAGGCGTTTCTTTTCTGTAATATGTGGACAAGAACAGAGGACGGTGTGCTCCGGAGCTCAAGCTGACCAGACGCTGGGAAAAGCTGCTCTCTCTGTTCCGGATCGTCCGACCGTCGCCTCCGACCTGCGCTCCGTTTTCAGCGTCGCTGCTCTGTTGGGAAACAACTGTCGCGTGCAAATAATAATAAAAATTTTTAAAAAAACGTGTAAAAGCCAACTTATGTTTCACGTGGGCCAAGTGTGAGAGGTCAAAAATGTTCAACATGAACACTGGAAAACGCGAACTGAAGAACGACGCTTAAAGCTCCGGAACTCATTACCAGTGTTGATGTTGAACTGTTCCTTTAAAAACAGCTGTCCGGTCCAGACAGCAGCAGCTCAACAGTTTATACCTGGGCTTCAAACGGAGCGCCGAAACCCTCCTGCCGCAAGAAGAAGAAGAAACAAAAATTCCTTGATCATCCCAGAGAGAAAGAGGGAGAGAGAGAGAGAGAGAGAGAGGTTCTGGACTTCCTTCTCCTTCCTCCTCCAACATTAAAGTCCGTTACAGTCACATCATCCCCATTGCTTAAAAAACATGCACCTCCAGCATTTTATACAAGAGTATCATACAAAGTAAGGCATTTCACGTTGTGTTCTTGAGTGTTAATTCATGTGTCGTGTGTGGGTGTGTGTGTTTACGCGTGTACATAGCAACCACATTTTGTTTTCTTTTTTGCCCCCCTATAAAAAAGACTGCAAAAAACAAACATAAAGTCAAGATAAATTTCACTTAAAATATATATATTTGTCATATATATTTACGTATATATTCATATGTTAAAAAAAAAAAAAAGAAGAAGAGGGGAAGAGAAAAAAGCTCAAGAGGTCCCTGTGATTGGCCTGTTGTCAGAGAAGCCCCTCCCTCCCTCACTCCAGGACCTCACCGGGCGCCACGGTGACCAGCTGCAGAGGAATCTCCTGATTGGCTACAAGGTCGTGGGCGGTGGCGGTCTGGAGGATGAGCGTGGTTCCGTCCGTGGTGATGACGGCGTCGGTGGTGGGTGGAGAGGTGGAGGTGGGCACGCCGCCCTTTTTGTTCTGATGAGTCTTTATGTGCTTGGCCAGGTGGTCGCTGCGCATGAACCTCTTGGAGCATTCGGAGCACACAAACTTCTTCTCTCCTGCAGGTCCAACACACACAAACACCGTTTGTTCAAGTTAGTCTCAGGGGGAAAAAACAAAGAAAAGAAAAAAAAATAAAAACTAACTCTCCTGGGGATGAATTTTAATTTTATTTTATAATTTTTTATTTTTATCTGGGAGGCTTTCAGATATCCAAAGTATCGTGTAACTATTGACTTGATTCAAACTGCATTTTTAAAATACAGAATTATTAAAACTTAATTTATATTTTAATGTGCTTCAGGTAGACTGGTGTTAAAATCCATACAGAAAATCATATTTTGTTGTTTCCCCACTAGGTGGAGACATTTTTCGTATAACAAACTTATTATTTATTTTTTAGCAAATTCATAAATACTTCTAGTGCAGCAGAAATTTAACAAATAGCAGTGACAGCTCAAATATTTTTATGTCTAAGGAGCCAGGGAGAAAAACTAGCAAACGACAAAAAAAGTAAAATTAAGTAGATTCAGTGTCATGATGAAGTTTTTACAGAGACTTCAGACACTGTAGGTTGAAGCTTCACATCAGCAACAAAGCAAGTTGACACCTCCTCCTCGTGGCCTCCAATCAATAACATTTAAAGCAAATGCTGCCAAATATTTTAGAAAAAATAACCCTATCAGAAAACCCAGAGAGGCTAAAAGCTGTAAACAATGTGCAATTTTCAAATTAAATCCATGACGAAAACCATCTCCATCTCTGGACCGAGTGTTGTTGCACTCATCAGGCTTTCACCAGAGAAACGGCCAAATGTAACAAATAAGGTCAACAACAAAAGAAAATCAAGCATTTCCAGCTCAGCCTGAAGCAGCTCGCCGGCCGCGTTAGACTCCCAGACAATCTGGTTGAACAAGAGTCGCTACACCTCTTAAAAATATCTCAACATTTCTAAAAGCACAAACACTCATGGTGCAAAAACTCAGAAAAAGCCCAAATTTGATTAAAGTAGCGATGACAGCCAGACTAATTTACAAAGCTCATCATCAGATGATTTTTTTTTTTTTTTTGCAGTCCTGAGCTACAAAAAAATAAACTCTACAAAACAACCAACTACTGCTAAACTCAGAAAGTGTTTATTAAATATAGCAGAATTACATAACATAAATGCCATAATTAATATTAAACCAGCAAAAGTTTGTAGTAGAATTGATTACTTTATAAACGATTAAATTATGCAATATGTTCAGTTTAATTTTTTTATTAATACTGTCAAACTACAGCATATTTACTCAAGTTTAAAATATAAATACACATCATACTGACCCATAAAGTAAATCTGTTTATATGTACTTAAGTAAAGGTCCTTCCTCGTTCTAATATCCTTGAATATTAATTAAACCTATTAAACAGCAGCATTATTACATAAAAAAAAAACTGCACCAAGGTCTAAATGTTAAAGAAAGATTTGTACGTGAGAAAATTTATGTAGTTAAACAACTTATTTGATCTTATTCAGTAAACTTGCTTGTCTTGAACAGTGTAATGTGCTGTTACTACCACTAGAGGGCAGTAAAAGTGGTAGGATTAAAATATATTTATACGATTCCTGCTGTAAAATTTCTGCAATAATAATTCTCTACAGTTCATACATTGTTGATATGTTCTGCTTATAATATCATCAGATTCATTTTAGAGACGTTCCTCCTCATTTTCAATGTAAAAAAAATGTTTTCCTAACCCTCTAATGCAATAGAAATTACATTTCAAACTACTTTTTTACTTCTTTCCTTCTCACATGGTTCTTCTATAAATTGTTGGGCAAAAAAAAAGAAGAAAGAATTGTACGACAGCCTTTATTTTTTTTACCGTTCAAAACCAGAGCGTTCAAAATATGATTAAAAAAGCATAAACCCAACCTCTCACTCACACCATCTGACACCTTCATTTATGAAACCTCCTGCGGTGCAGATAAGGTCCATGAATGCACCGCAGACATCTAGACAAGCAGAGGCTGGTCTCTCCTAACCCCAGCAGTTTAACACCTGGGGGGGAACCAGCAGAGGGCGCTATAGGGACTCGCCTGTGTGTGTCCTCCTGTGTCTCTGAAGCTCGTCGCTCCTGGTGAACCTCTTCCCGCAGTACATCCAGTTGCAAACGAAGGGCCTCTCTCCGCTGTGCCAGCGCAGGTGAGCTCTCAGGTGAGACGTTTTCCCGTAGACTTTCCCGCAGCCGGCGATGTGGCAGATGTGCTGCTTCTTCTTTCCCACGCCAGAGCCCCTGACAGGCAGACAGAGGGGGGGGGGAACTGAGTCAGTAAAGAGGGTCTGAATGGAGAGGGATGATGCTGAGTTTTCATCTAAAGAGCCCAGGCGAAAGTTTCAGAGTTCTCCGTCTTTTCTATTTGTTCTAAAAGACAAATCCATAAAAATTACAGGCTTTAAAACAAGGAGATAAAAGAATGGTGGAAAGGCAGTATGGCTAAATATAAAAAAGACAAGAAAAAAAAGGACACAAAAAGAAAGACAAGGGAGAAAAGAAAGTAGGAATGCAAAAAAAAAAAAGGTGAGAGGACAAGTAAAGTCAGGTAGAACACAAAGGCAGAAGGAGGGACATTGAAAGGGGGTGGGATACAAAATAACAGAGGAAAGACAAAAGGGAAAAGAAAGGTACAAGAGATTAACTTAGAAAAGATTGACTTAAACGAAAGAAAGAAAGAAGACTACATTAATAAGTAAGGCACAAGAAAGATGAGAATAGAGAAGAACATGAGGGAGGAAGGACAGAAGGTAGAAATGTTGGACACAAAAGACAAAAAAAAAAGAACATGACTGAGTGGGAACCCTTTGAGCGGAGTGTGGTTTCATCGGACGCCCACCTTCCTCCTGACTCCTTGCAGTTGGGGCAGGTGCAGGCCACCCTGCGGAGCCGTTTGCCGTCCCCGCCTGCCGTGTCCATGTCCTCGTCTCCCATGGGCACCCGCAAGTTGTTCAGGTCACTGGGGTTCAGCGTGGAGTCCCCGCTGAGCTGCCACTCCTCAGAGTCTGGCTCTTCTTTTATCTGAATCCCTGAACCAGAAAGAACGCAGGTAGACAGCAGACGGGTTACGGTCTCCGACAGTAAAGACTTGCAGTGAGGAAGGTACGGTCATCATGTCTGTGGCTTTACCAGCTGGACTCCTGGCGTCATCTCCCTGTGTGTACTGAACTCCAGCTTGTGTTACAGAGTTAACTGTGACAGTCTGGAGGTTGGGGAGGCTGACCTGGCCGGTCTGGCCCAAGGGCAGGGTCTGGACCGGGGCTAGAGTCAGCTGCTGGGTGTGACCCTGACCCTGGGGCAACTGGAGCCCCTGGAGCGACTGGACACCTTGAACCTGGAAGACAGGAAGAGAAACAAAAAAACTGAATTAATTCAAACTCTGTCAGATCGTGAAGGAATAAGCTCACAATGAAGCATCGCGGCGCTACCTGGAAGGTCTGCCACTGGATCTGACCCGTGGCGGTGACGGTCTGGGCCTGGATGAGGAAGGTACCTGGGTTGACCAGCTGCACACTCTGCAGAGTCTGACCGGCTCCAGACAGGTCCTGACCCTGGGCCACCTGGGCTACCTGCGCCACCTGGGCCTGAGCGTCCCCCGACAGCAGGATGGGCTGGGAGATGGTGGTGGCGTTGGAGGACGAGCCCTTCACAAGAGGAACAGGGTTACCGAGGTAGCAGGAACTCAAGGCTTAAGGCATTTTTAAGACCGTTATGAATGATATTTAAGACTTGTATCGCAATGGAAATGTACAAAAGAAAACTGCATATCATCACTTTCCTAAAATAATGGCTTTTTGTCAAAAGAAAAAAATGACAGGAAGGCAACAATGTTTATCTATTGTAGTGGCACGCTTGTTTTGTTTTGAATGTCCATAGCAACATATAGCTTGGAAACAGAAGCCGTGCCAAAGATGAAAATCATCCAGCCAATCAGCAATAATTTACACTTAGCTAACTAGTAAGGGTTTATTGACAGCTTTTAGCAGCAGCTTCTATCGCCTCAAGTCACAGGACAAAATGAAGATGTTTGCAAGTGGCTCACACTTTTGCCTGACAGAAAAGTCTCACAAGAAAAATAAACTTCATAGAACATATGAGTAAATTGCCCTGGCACAAGAAGATTTAAGACCTGTGATTAATGTATTTAAGGACAACTTACATTTTTTTTAACGGATTTAAGACATTTTAAGGTCCTAATTTCACATGCATCAGTTTAAGACTTTTTAAAAGATATTTTTAGGAACTAGCGGACTTTATTAGACAGTAATCCAATAGGAAGAGGGCCGCTGTAATTACTGTGGCACGCGACACGGCAAACGCAAGTATTTTTAAGGATGCACACATCTAACATCCACACTTCAACAACGACAGCTACATTCCTAGGATATACTGACCTGCATTTGCTGTAGGTGGTTGTGGGAGTTGAAGTTCTCCGTGGAAGAGGGGTCTGCCACCCCCGCAGACACAGCTGTGGCCTGCGTGAGAACTCCTGTGCCGTCGATGGTGGCAGGGAGATGTGAGGCGTTGGAAGAAGAGGAGGAAGAGGTTGGCACGTAGAGCTCTTGGTTGGTGTTGGGGTCGCTCACAGTCACCATAGACTGCTTGCTGTTGCCGTCCTGGCTCTGGTTCTCTAGCGGCTGGCTGCTCATAATCAGCTGGCCCTCGGGTGTTACCCCAGTGGCGATTGGTACCGTCTGTGCCCCCGTCAAACCCAACGACTCGAGATCCACGCTGTTTATAGGGACGAATGTGATGTTGCCGGGAAGCCCTACAGGCACGGTGCCGGCGTACGCCGAACCGCCGGCCAACGAGACGCCCTGGATGGACTGAACCTGGCCTGCCTGTGTGAGGAGGTCTGTAGCTGCTGTCGTGGAGCAGCTGATTCCAATGTTGCTCTGGCTGCCATCTTGGAGGAGTTGAATCTGGCCTGTACCGTCGTCCAGTCCTTGTGTGGGGAATCCTGCGAGTGTCCCGTCTGCGTTTTGGATTTGGGGAATGACCTACAAGCACAGGTCGACAACTGTGTAAACGATCGCTACCCGGACAAAACATTACTGATGCATTCCTGTCACCACTGTTACCTGATACTGAATGCCTGACACTCCATTAGCCGTGGCCTCGCTCCCAGACGCTGTAACGTAAATGGGCTGGCTGGGAAGACTCCCGATTGGAAGCACATACTGCCCGTTAGACGTGACAATCCCCGAGTTTGGAATGTGGACGACGCCTTGGTCTTCCTTTGCAGCCGAGACAGGGGTCAACACCTCCCACCGGTCTGAACCAGTCAGCTGAATAGCCGACATGTCTGTTGTCTGGGAGCAGAACAAACACTCATATTAGCAAAAAGATGGTAATCCTAAAACCTAGAACTACTAAATAAAAGCATTCACGTGTTTTTCTGTGCCCTGTTTCGACAGGAACACCTCATACTGGTTAACTAAACTACCATTTGAAGCTGGTAGTTCCCTGATTCAGTAATTGACCTTAAATTGTTACAAAATGGGTCTGAGTCTATAAATACACCTGGCTCTAGCTGAGTCCTGATCTCCAGCCTCACATTTTAGACTAAAAACAATCACCCCTGTGTTTTGTGCATTAAGCTAAAGGAGATTCTGACCCAAACACTCATGGATGTTAGTGGCAATGTCATGTGGTGCCACAGACATATGAAGTCATGTGTCACCAGCAAAGCTATTATAATAATTTGTATTTCATAACCTAAACCAGTGGTTCCCAAAGATTTTTTTCTGGGCCCCCCTATGGATTACAATAAAATGCCCCCCCCCCAAAAAAAAGAAAAATCAACTGGGCACACACATCGTTCAACCAGACATGGATGTAACATAAATGGGCTGGCTGGGAAGACTCCCAATTGAAATCTTATATATTTCCTTTGTGGTGGATAAATTGGAATGTCAAAATACGCATCCTTGAGATCGATTGACGTGAACCAATTGCCTGGGCGCAGGAAGCTTAAGAGAGAAACCTGTGTCAGCATTGTGAACTGGCTGTGTGTACCAGCGGCCGTCTCAGAAGACATATCTTTAAAACCTCATTGTCCCTTTTCTTGTCCTCACAGCTCTTTTGCATAGATGCAACAGCTGCACCAAACAACCCATGTGGAGAAATGGGGGTATCGAGGAGGTCCTCCTTTTCCCTGGTGGAACGCGTGGTTAAGTTTAACCATCTAGCCCTTTCCTGTAGAACCATGGTGCAGTCATCTCCTCCTCCACCTCCACCTGATACGCCATCAACATGGAAGAGGCGTTCATGGCATGAACTGATAGAGCGGCTGCCTTGTAGGATTTCTCCGTCAGGTTTGATTGGAAGCGGTCAGCTGCTGAGAGAAGGGATGGAGCTGACTCATCCGAGGACATCGAAGCGTTAGGGTGAAGGTGCGCTGCCACCGCTGGCTCGACTTGTGGCATTTGCCAGAGACCGTGGTCGTCTATTCCCTTGCAGTCTAGAACCAAGCCACCTGCCACTGGGTGCTTCTCCCTGTACTGTTTGTTGTGCCAGGAACTGGAAAATTCCTCCAGCAACTCAGGAAAGAAAGACAGGAACAGGAAATCGCTACTTCTACCAGTATTGCTACCAATGAAGCATTGCTACTTAAGAGAAAAACAGTGAAGCATATTTCTATGCAGCGCATTTTTTACAGCTAACAGTGCTGGTTTGCAACAGACTGAACGCTAGTTTTCTCCCGGTGTCCACTACCAGTCTGGAACAAAGCTCCTGGCGACCAAGTTAACACTAGTATCTGTGGACAGTTAAGCTTCACTCCAGGAAGGCAGACAAAAACAGAGAAAAACCAGTCGGAACTTCTGCTCATATCAAGAAAAGGTTTCTGAATGATCTGTCATATATATATA
>CAEFZY010055527.1:0-79647 GCA_903066815.1 Brachyrhaphis roseni | reverse complement strand
ACAGCACTAACAGGGCTGGTTAAAAAAAACATACCGGTAAAAGTCACTGAGAGCCGTCTTCATCTTCCTCCTGAGCACTGAGACGTGTTACGTTACATTAAACTTGCGTCTTCCTCTACACATATATTCCCCCTGTCTCACTCTTACCTTTTCTGCTCAAGCGCCCCTGGCGGCCGTTAGAAAAAATGCATAAATAAGCCGCATCATTGTATAAGCCACAGGGTTGAAAGCGTGTGACAAGCGGCTTATAGTTCGGAAATTACGGTAAGCTGTTCTTTTTTTCTTAGCAAGCATAGGTTCAGAACTGAGAGAAGATGTGGCTGTTAAGTGATTTTTACCTAGCTGGCTAACAAACTCGAAGGTGAATTAAGCAGCAGTAAATGCATGTTTAAAATTTATACAAAATATAAACAATATTAATAGTAGTAGAACATGACTAAAGTAGATTTCTATTGCATAGCCACTACATAACATAACATTTTGAAACAGAGGTGAATAAATGCATCCTAGAAAGGAGCATCAACCCCTGCATGCAGCTCCAGTCCTTGAGGGCTGCTGTCCTGTCAGTTTTAGAAGTGTGTCTGCTCCAACAGATCTGATATTAAACTTATTCAGAGGCTTGCTAATGAACTATCATTTGATTCAGGGGTGGTGAACCAGGGAGAGACCTAAACCATTCAGGAGGTCAGGCCTTAAGGACTGACTTTGGAAACCGCTGCTCTAGAGGAAGGCAATGTCAGCTTTGTTGTGGTGAACTGCTAACGGTTAGTCAGTTGCTATGTTCTGACTGTGTTTACGAATCATTCACTGTTCAAAATGGTAGCATTTTGAAGTCACTGTTCAAAATTATTCGGTGCTTCTAAGTACTTAGGTAATCCAATGTTGTCAACTTGTTTAATCTGCCACTTTATTAGTTGACTGCTTCAAGAACTACTTCTTGTCTTACTTTCAAATAAGAGTCTCAAACATAGTTACAGGGTGTCAGGGTCAAATCTCTCATGTTCATATCTGGGGTTCATAATAACTGCTTGGTCTAACTTCACATTAATGAGAATTATTATGGCCTTTAAGCATCTCATTCATCAAATCGCATTACACCCCTGAGTTCAACTAATCTTTGGTTCAATGTTCATCCAAACAAAAGAATAGTCAGAACAAGCTTAATAAACATTTATACACCAGTAAGTTACATGCAGGTGGTCACTAGTTTGACTGACACAGGTACCTGTGGACTAATGAAGTGTCACCTGCAGATAAGCAAAGTTAAATCTCTGTAGAGTCTTTAGAAACTTTGACAGAGAATACATTTTGTTCTGTTGTGTTCAGAATCTGCTCTCAGAAACCTTTCCCTGTGCAACTATCGTGTTTTCAAAATTCCCCATCCTTGCTTTCTGTTTGCTTCTATGTCTGTTGTGATGGTAAATATCTCACAGTATGACAGTGTTAGCTGAGCAGCAGCACTTTGTTTTAGTGTGTATCAGGAGCTGACAACCTCCAGGGGTTGCTAGTGAGACTGAAAGTGTCACAATCTCACTCTGGACAAATGAGTAATCTTGTGCTCAATTTTCCTGCAGGTCAAATAAGTACTTTTCTTTTCAAACCTATTTAATTATCCTGGCATACAATTTAATATAGTCATCTTTACTTATCCTTACCTGGGCAGCTTGAGATGCAGGTCAGTGTAATTACACTTAGCCATAAGCAAGAGATGTATAAGTTGTACTTGTATCCTCGCTTGATCATTTGTAATTAAAAATCTAATTAATTAATTCATGTACACTATAAACAGCAAATTAAAATCTCCTTTAAGCTGTTTCACTCTTTCAAACACAAGAATTAAAAGCAAGATGAAGCTTTGTGAGATTCTTGAGGTCTTATCAGTTATCTGGGTGGTAAATAGAAAAGCCCGGGGTCCCTTTTCATAAACAAGATCCAAATTGCAGTGGAATAACCTCTCCTAGCATGACCTTCAGTAAATAAAATCTTAAATAGCTAATTAAAACCTGTGTTTAAACCAGGTTTCTCAATGTCCCTGAGGTCTAATAGATGAGGTTGCGATCATTGAAGTTGAAGATTTCATCAGCGATTAAGTGGGGTGTTTGTTGCTAATAATTTGAGTGGGTGATGTCATCCGCACACATTCCCAGTTAACTTAATGTGAACTTTAAACTTGTTTCATGGACATTCAGCTGCTCTTCCTCCATCCTTTTCTCTCTACTTTTCATTTTATTCCAATTCATTACACCAGATTTTTATGGCTGAATTACCATTAGAGTTTGACCCATAACAAGAAGTACTCCAAGAGGGGAAAAAAGTAGAGTCATTTCTTGTAATTAAAAATATAAAACCATAATCATAATTGCATTTTGAATGGCATTTCTTCGAGTTAGTGGAACAACAGGAAACAGAGCATAACATAGATTCTTCATAAAGGCCCTTCTGTCTAACTGTGCACCCACCCAGCCACCCTCATTATTTACCCCATCAGCTGTGGGAGTGGGATGCTTGAATGACGCGCTGCCAAATAACTGCCCCCTGTGGGGAATTTGCATTATTCACGATTAAAGAAGCTCACACAGTGCGTCACAGTATGGTGTTCCTCCTTCCCCTCCATTTTCCAACATGCTGTGGACCCTGAATGGCACACCTGTCTCCTGGCATATCCTTTGAAATAATAAGTGCGTGGTAATTGCTGGGGAGTGGGAAGGATTTTGTACATCACTTCCTGACCTCATGAGTGACAAACTTTTAGAGGGGCTGCATTTATTCCTTTCTCAATGCATTTTTAATGTGGAGTAAAAAGTGTTGGTGCATTTTGTTCTGGACGGCAGGAAAGTGGCTGTGACAGGTCTAATGGTTTTAGATTTATTTTTTTATTTTCTCGGGGATTCAGAAGGTGGCAGATGTGATTACCTCTCCCCTCAAGAAAAGTTTACAAAGGCAAAGCAGAATAAGTGGTTTCAGAATAAATGAAATGATTTTTTTTTTTTTTTAATTCTGACGAGGAGTTAAGGATAAAAATTTATTTTAGCATTTTTTTCTGGTAAACGATAGCTGCTGTTGACCAAAATAATGGCAAAAATCACAGTTTTTTTTATGTAGATACCGTGCATTAACAAGAATGAAAGCCCTGAAGCACCTCTACTGATGATTGGCTGGAACAAATCTTCCTTTTGCTCTGCCAGCACTCTGACAATCTTTCTTTGCTGTAAGAGCTCTCATGGGTTTATTCGTGGTAAAACTGCATGATAAAAATCACAAATGTTTTGTGTCCCGTCTCCTCCTCCTCATTCATCTCATTACCTCATTTTCTTTGCCCCATCTCGCTCCTTTTAACTCAAGCTTCGCTGTTGACAGCTTACCTTGCAGAGCTCCCACTGTAACCTACTACTGAGCAACCAAGTGCTGAAACACGTTGCCTTCTGTAATAATTTGGAATCTCTGCCAGTTTCATGTCTTAAAAAAACAGGAGCAATGAATTTAATTAGAAAGCTGTTGCATATCTCTGTGATACATTTCTTTTAATTAACCCCAAGTGAATAAATTAAAAATAATAGGGGGCTGAAAAGTGTGGAAAAACACCCTAATGAAGTTTTCCGTTAATTGGGATGAAGTCTGTAGCCAAACCGCAGAGAGCAGTGCGCACCAGGAGCTAACAATGCCGTCTGTAAGCCCCAGAAAGAAAAAAAAAAACAGGGCCCAGGGCCTTCATGCTGACTTGAAGTGTAAGAAATGCACCTCTGACGTGATGGAAATGACTGTGGGCTGGGAGAAAAGGCAGTCCTGTTCTGGGCCGCTCTGCTGAGACTCCCCGTGCCGCGCTTGAAGCCGGGCCAGTGTTATTGCAGTCCTAATGCGGCTGACTCATTTGGAGCGGATCAGGAGTAATTATGGTAGGGAAAGTGGCTGCCGACCGTGGGGGTCAGGACACTTGTAACATGTGAAAAGAGCAATTATTCCAGGAGACAAAACCCTCCCTTATCCCGGCCGGTGCCAGGGTCAATGCAAGGGACGGCTGGGCTTCGTTTCAGCGAGGCTTATTAGCCACAGCAAGCTGCAAAGTTTGAGAGAGTGCATCTTGTTAATGAACAGTCCCCCTGCACCATTTCTGTCTGCTTTCTCTCCCACTTACTGTGGGTGTTAATTATGTCATAATCATAGCGGGCATACAGTCTCAGAAATCACCTCACAGACCCCAGCATTCATACACAACCATCTGGAAAAGCAGCATGCTGTACAGTAATAAAGAAGGCTCTTACAACAAATTATAAGGGGAACACAGTCAGCTTGAAATGTAATATTGACTTGGGCTTTTGTAAGAAACTACCTAATTTGAAGGGAAGAGTGTATGCATGTGTCTCTTTCTGTGCTCATGCATAGCTTTTCCTTTACTCCTTCCATATGCCCCAGCTAACGACAGGAACACGAATCAGTGGTCTTTGTTTATCACAGAGAACATTCTCATCAGGCTGCTTTCAGCTGACATGTGTATTCCAGCTGATATTATTACCAGATGTCTTGTATTTTGTCTTGCAGACTGAAAAACATGTCTTTGGTTGAATTGCAGAGATTTTGGAAACTGATTTCCACATACAATAGCGAGACATCTGCATCAGATCTCTATTAACCATAGTGGCCGACACCTTGGCCCCGGGACAACATTTTATTTGGGATTGCCATGGCCACAGCACTTACAGTGGTGGCTGAAACACAAAGGACTCGAGTAAATCGGCGCCTGAAGGCTGTAATCTCATGAGGGCCGATTAGAGTTATAGCAGTAGAGCAAAAACAGAGAATGTTTTTACCATTCTATTCCGCAATGAGTATTATAATATATTAGAATTTAATATAATGTAATATGTGGATTCCTTAATCAGTTGTACCAGAGAATGGATTGTCACATTTTTTTAATCATAGGTTATTTGTAGATCAAAAATCTTTTTTTTTTACTTTTCGTTTGCTTCTCTAATGGTTTTCACTAAATCAAAATTAAGAACTGCTACTTTTTTTGTATATTAATGTGTTAACCAAAATCATGTAACTGGATGCATTTTTTTTCTCCAGAATTTCATAAAAATTAGATGGTGTAGGATGAGCTTTGATTAATAAATCGAGTTAATCTTGTAATTATTTAACTTTCAGTTGGATTTAAAGTTACTCTCAAAATGAATGAAAACATTTTCTTCCTATTTAAAGCCTTACAATCCTAATGAAAAATCAAAATCAAAGTTGGCAGTTCAGACCTTAAAGGAACCTGAAAATTGGAATAGGCCAGGAATAAGCCTGCTTTGTGTATTTCTATTATTAAATCATAACAAAATACAGAGGCATGGTGAGTTTGAGTCAAAAAGTATTAGAATTTTGCAAAAGCATTACTTTTATGAACATTGATTATTACTCTGATCTTAAGCAGAGCTAATGTTATCCATTACTAAATGATTTAGGAGTACAGAAAAACTCAGTTTTATTTACCCAACATCCTGTAACTCAGGAGCCAATTCCTTACTTTTCCACTTGTCTGTCCTCTTCATGCATCTGACTTGTCATTCACTTGAAGTGACTGTTACGGCCAGAAGAAGAACCACACGGATAGCAAGCAACTTAGTCCATTACCACCACCTTGTGTTGGTCTTTTAAGTTATATTTTATTGCCTAGTGGCGGTTAAGAGAAGACTCATCTAAACAGATATTGTTTAGAAAACATTTGAATGCTTTAATTATTGTCCAAAACTTTTTCAAAGTTCCTCAATATAATGACTAATGTTGGTTATTGATTCAACATCTGCTGCTGCATTGACAGTAATCATCACATTGCTTGTGAAATTCTGCTGTTGTGCTTCAAAAGTTAAAGAAACATCAGAACCAATTCATCACCAACAGTTTTTCAATACACTGCAGGTTTTATGGGGTTTATGAGTAATTTATGGTGTTTATCAGAACCCAATGTCCCTTTTGCCAATGCAACAAGTCATCTTGACCTTTAACGGCAGAACAAAGAGTTACATCTGCTTCTGTGTTTCATTATGATTACGGTAGTTAAAAGCTCTGACTCCATGGTGTGACGCCTACTCTGCAAGTTCATTGGGAGGTAAAGGATCTTACGAAAACTGTTCAGCCCTCCTGACAAATTAGGAGGGAGGTGGAAGTTGGCCCTGGGTGGCCCTTTCTCTGAAGGACCCCTCATAATTTGCAACCCCCAGCTGCACTGAATGAGACAGGGTTAGCCACTATAGTGGTAAGCACAAAAACCTGGATCTGCAGGAAAATTGGCTACCACCTCACTTAATGATTGCATTTATCTGGAGCACTTGCACTTCTCATTATTGCCATCATTATCTTCATCAGTGTCAACTATTAATCGAAATAAGTGCTGCACAAAAGAAATCTTACAATAGCTCTATAAACTAGAAACTGCGAAAACCTAACCAGTCTTAAACAACCGACAGATAGGTAGTTGATTGTTCTCTCAGGATACACAGGAAACCCGTGTGTACATTTCTGTAACATGTAGGTAAACACGTACTTGTTTTAAACACTGGAGCCAAGTATTCTTACAAGGATGACACAAAAATGTGGCTTTGAGTCTTTTTACTTGTGCGATATCGCTGCAGTAACTGCATTTCTGTTTTCATTTTCCAAACATTTCCTTGAATGATCTATGCTGTGTATTTTCTCTTAAAAACTTCCAATATATACAAAAAGCCTACTGGACTGATTTGGTTTTTCTGATAACTGCAAAAATGGAAGTGTAAATAGGGTAAGAGAAATCGGATGCTATCTATAATGAAAATACATGCTCTGACAGGCCGCTTGGGCTGAGTAAAACTAACTGTACATATTCTTTGAAGATGTAATCTTAAAGAAAGAGAGAGATGACAGGGCTTTACACACAGCACTAATGGCAAATTAAATTCCCCCCTCAGGAAGGATATTTGGCAGGGCAAGTGCTGTCTCTCCACTTTGAGGGGTAAAATGCATCCCTGTGTTGGAGGAGCGAATTGTGATGTGGAGAGGCATGCTTTTGGTGACATCAAATGACACCGGAAGGTCAGTGGCACTTGTATCTGTTAAATGGAATGGATTAAGTGGAGGCTGCCTCTTCGTCTGCTTCTTCCTTTCATAATGCAACTTGGTTTTGTTGGGTGTTTTTTTGCTTTCTGGGAGTTGCCAAGAATTTGAGGTTCTGTTCTACTTCAGCATTACGCAGAGCGCCCGGAGTGGTGACAGGTGCAAGAAAATGTCTCATGGCATTAAGGGAATTGAAAAGACATTTACTTTACACAATCACTTTCTTTCCTGTCACTGCTTTTTGTTTAGTAGGTTTTAGCTCCTGCTTGCTACACTTCTGTTTTCCAGAGGCTGTTTTTTCAGGGAAGACATAAAACTTATGTTTGTTCCCAGCGATGGCTCTTCAGGCAGTGTGCAAAAAAAAAAAAATCTCTGCCACACTTCGGAGCAAAGAACGTGTGTAGAAATAAATGTCAGACTAACTGCAAACACAGAACCTGGGTCATATTAGACACAAACTGTAGTGTCACTTTAATGATGCTGAGCAGGGTTTTAAACATCTAACAGTGGCTGTGAGCGGCACTCGGTAACTCCAGGATAGGTTAAGCTTTGTCCTTTTCAAACTTGATGTAAAACACACACGATATGTTAAAGGAATGTGTGGTGGGGCGGTGGTCTCAGCCAATTAGGAGTTGTTCCTCAGGAGGTGCAGGAAAGACCTTTTTATATAATTAGTTCTCTTATTTAAAGCAAAGATTTTGAGTAGAATAACTAATTAGGTGTCATAAAAGGCAAATTAAAGATTTTTGTGATCCTTGAGGGAATTGCAGCTACTCATTTTTTTTTTCTTCTTGCTGAACACAAGCTCTGAATCAAACACACACACACACAAGCTCTCCCTCATTAAGACTGTTTTTAGTTCTGTAGAAGCTTGACAGGCGAGCGCTGTTGGCATACCTGCAGAGAGCTCCCCTAACAAGCCATGAAATACAGGTAGGAGAGTCCGCCCTTATCCAGTGTAGCTTGAATTTGAAGTTTTTTTAGCTTCATTTACGCTGAACATTGGTATTTATGGCAGGTTTTGTGATCCTAACGCAGCAGCTTGAAGGGGTTTGTTTTGGGGTGGCAGGTGGGGAGCTGAAGGCCAGGCTGAACACTAATTGATGGCTCCCATCACTAGCTCAGGACCAATTAGCCTCTCCTTTCTACTTCTGATAAAGAAATAGAACAGCTCAACACCGCTCTACTCTTTTCTAACATTTTAAACCAGTGCCATAAATTTGACTAACAAGCTCTGCATTGTAATTCACCTCTTACGTGAAAAGGGAGGCACCTAATTAATTTGCTTTTCCTGCAAAATTGATGTAAGAACAGAGAATAGCTGCAAATCTGGATCCAATAATGCATTTTTGAGTCCTTTTAAGTGTATGTACAAGTGTGAAGGAGTAAGAAAAGCTAGCCAGAAATGGGATTTTCCTATTCCAAACAGGGTTTTGTGAAGAGCAGTGTAAGGTTGTTTTGAAAGAGAGCAAACTCAATAAACTTAGCTGAGGAAAAACGGCAAGGAGAGAGGCAGTCCATTCGTATCTGCCGAGGTTGTTTCTATCATTCAACAAAGCAAATAGCAGGTCTAACTGCACAATACATGCCGTCACTGTTGCCATTTCTTTCCTGCCAAAGAGATGCAAATAAAAACTTTTATCTGGCCCTGCACACACTAATCAGTCAGTAACATTTTATATAAACTTTGTATTACGTATAAAACAGGCCTCTGTAGCCACTCAAACGTACAAAATGTTAGCCTAACCCCCCGTCACGCAGATGTCCTGCCCTTTTTTCCTTTTTTTGGTAGAGAGAGACAAATGTGTTTTGAAAGTAGAGTTGCAAGTGGCGTCCACTGTGTGTTCTTTTAGACGGATCAATAGCTCAGTGTGTGAGAGAGTGTCTTAAGAGCTGTTGTCTTGTGCTTTCAGCTGTGGCAGACCTGTTAGTGCTACAGAGGGGAGCTACGCACCCCTGCCTCCGTACCAGCAGTGGCCTGAGGGGGGCTTTTAGTCCAAACACAAATGTCAGCCTCACATAGACTATTAGTGTTTAGTGCAGTTATTAAATGGACTTTATTTGTCCTTTAGGAGGCTAAAAGGCGCACTTAAAGGGGACCTGCGTGACAGCAGGGCAATTTGCGAGTTTGGTAACTTAGGCTCGCTCATTGCGGACACATGAGTACAGATAAGTGTAAAAGGAGGAAAGGCTGTTATGCTCAGAGCACAGAGAGGAGAGAGCATTGTGTGTTTGGGGTTTGTGTGTGTGGGGGTGTGTGTGTGTGTGTGTCCCTCTATGAAACACAGAGTGAGTGTATGCTAAAAGGCACTTAGGCCATAACATATCTCACTGGGGTCTGGTAGCAGCGTTTTTGTGGTCAGAGGCTTTTTAAAAGGTTAATGTTAATCTATACCAAACAAAGCCCATGAGGAGCTTTTACAGCCGTGGACAGTTGAGTGAAATGGGTTTTGATGAAATGGTAGGTAAGTAACATACTGCACATCTTGTTGTAAATACCACAGTAAGCTAAACAGGCGTTGCGTATTTTATTCACAGAAATCCGTCCCCCTTCCTCTATGGCCCACAGCCAGTGATCGTGTAACTTTTGTATTACAGCGTGTTCTTAGCCGAACAAGTGAGTCAAGGCGTTGTAGTCCAATGTGACCTGGGTGCCTATCTACATGGAAGAGTGTTTTCTTTAATGCATATGAAGCAGGTAGGCAGTGTGCCGTGGCCATGTGCGAACACCAGGCTTAGACGCCTCGGGAAGCAGCTGGCTTATCAAAAAAAAAGAAGAGAACACGAAAAGTCACTCGTGTTCCCGGGCCGTAAATCACGCGTAGCTGTTTGTCTCCTTATCGCTACAGGTGTGCCGATGCTCTCTGTCCAGCCCAAAGGGAAGCAGAAGGGGTGTGCTGGCTGCAATCGCAAGATTAAAGACCGCTACCTGCTCAAGGCCTTGGACAAATACTGGCACGAAGACTGTCTCAAATGTGCCTGCTGCGACTGCCGCCTGGGGGAGGTGGGCTCCACCCTGTACACGAAAGCCAACCTCATCCTCTGTCGCAGGGACTACTTGAGGCAAGAAAGACACACAATCACTTTTCTCCACTCACAAAAATACAAAAGGCCGTATTATTACAAGACTCTGTGACATTTTTAAATCTTTTAAAGCTTCAGAACTATGGTCTGCATTTAAAAAAAAGTGATATTGGTAATCTTATTAATTTATTTCTGTTGCAGGTCAGCCCCAAATTGTTCATACACCTGGAAGATTTGTATTTGAAGTGATGTATCAATTTAACCTTCATGATTTATTGCTTGAAGTTAAATTAAAGTTTTGGAGTGGGCCAGGGAGAGTCCTGACTTGAATTTGATAAAGAATAAATTAAAAAATAGGTGTGATGGCAAAAAGACCTTCCAAATTCAAGCCCTTAAAGCTCACCAACAAATATAAGTCAGAGTACCAATGGAAATATGCAAAAATCTGGTCAGCCTTTATAAGAAGGGTTTGACTGCTATAATACCAATAAGGTTTTTCCTATTTATTGTTGAGAAAGGCATATTTTTTTACTTGCACTTTGCTAATATGCAAATGATAGCAAATCTTTTTTTCTACACTAATATTCCCTTTTTATTGTTCTTTCCTATAGATAACAGTTTCACTTTCTATGAAAAAAAGCTCTTGGTTGAATAGATTTTTTAAGTCCAAATCTGCTAGTAGCATTAGCAATTATAGTCTTAACTGTGTTATCTGTGTTAACAGGCCATCATATCATTGATTGTGTTTCATGACCTATATTATTTACATATCTGTTAATAATGGATATATATTTTAGAGAATCAATAGGATTTGTATATGTTTGTGCAACTCAGGAAACCCATTACCATAACATATTGGAACCAGAAATTAGACAAAAAAGTGATTAATACTATTAAAAAGCATTAAATCTCTCTCTATATATGTCAATTACGTTGACATATTCTACAACTGTAATGAAGTTATTTTAAATAAAATAATGACCAAATAAACATGGCAATGGAAGATAAATCACTTATTTTTTGTTTCTGTCTGCCACCACTGACAGCTGCACTGTAAAAGCATCTCTTGGTTGGTGGGTATTGTTTTCATGTCTGACGTTGTTTACATGAACATGAAGAACCTCTGTCATGAAAGTTCTCTGTGTTGTGGAGGGGCTGAAGGCTGTGAGAATCCTCCAGGCAGGCTTGTTGCTTCACTTCCCGCCCCCCCCAAACACACATACACACTTCTGATGCCCCTGCCATCTGCTTGTTAAATTAAACATGACCATTTCCTGGGCGTTAGGTCACATTCCCCACCATTTATCTGAGAGGGAATCCCCCTGGGACCGACTTAGGGATGCCGGTGCCCTGTGCCCCCCTTTTCCCTCTCGTCCAAACATCCCTGGCCAGCATTGTCTTCACCCTCTCTGTATTTTCCTTCTGTCTATTTGTGTCTCAGCTATCTGGTTGTTATCTTTGACTTGCTGCTGTTTCCTGGTTGGCTTTGGATCTACAACTAATTTGAGAGCCCGGCTTATTAAGAAGCTCAATGATTTCACATTCAAACCAAAATTCAGCCTGAGGCCTTGTCCGCTTTAATATTGTAATTTGTATTTGTGGTTCTTATCCCCATAAAACAATTTTGAAAGCCGTTTTTTGGGATATGCGTGTAGACAGCAGAAAGTGTGGAAATCCCAGCAGCCTATTTCAAGCAAAGCAACTATTCCTTTGTATGCATGATACTCTAGGTACCATTGAGTTGTTTTTAAGTTACTTAAGTTCTGTAAAAGCCTGTAACAGGACTTGCACTAGCACCTTTGTCTCTGAACTTTACATGCTTTGGTGATTCTGAGGAAAATAGCAAATAACCTGGGTGCAACTATTGAGCAAATTCACAAGAGTAAATGTAAAGTTAGGACTATTTCTTTAATTTGAGGTGAACAAAATTTACAAAACAACAGTATAGTGGCAATGAGAATCTGTGCAGAGAATGGTTAGCTAGAGTACATGGGTAGCCAAAATGCCATTAGTTAAAAGTGGCACTTGGCCAGCCCACCGTGCAGCGTTTAAAACCAACTTCATCATACAACAGAAAAAAAAAATGAAGAACTGCTTCCTTACTTCCTTCAAAAGAAAAATAAAGTCTCAAAGGCGAAGCATTGAGCTTAAAACCCTCATTTAGGGCTCACAAAACAATCTAAAAACAAATCCAGATGCTTCACTTTGACCTGAAATATTACATTTTCATAGTTTTCTGATATTGTACTTAGAGGTTTTGTTGTAGCTGTTACTCATTGCTGTGACAAAGTAACATGAAAACAAACCACAGTCATTTAACTTTCTTTTGTATCATCTGTGGTTTTTGATGTTTTAGGGCAGCATTTTTCAAAACTTTGGTCACATATGTATTTTGCTAAAAAATCCATTCTTACACTCTCTAGGCTTCATCGGTCATATTCCCATAAAACTGTGGTCAGCTCAATAACAAATAAACACATAATGAGAGAAAAAACAAGGAATTCAGCAAAAAACTAAATAATTTACAAAGAAATATACAGCTAGCCAATGACAGTCATTTTGTGTTTTAATTAAAACTCCAAGAAGTCTCAAGTTTACAGTGATAACTTCAGGCTATTGTGTTTTAATGTACATATACAATTTCAGGCTAGTGATTTATGTTTTTTGCCCAGTTGTATCCTGGCAGGAATTGTTTCCAGGGCAAAATCACTACTGTGATTAAATTTGTTAAAAATACAACAAAACCTGACTAATTTTTGAATTAGGAATTGAACTTGCATGTCATTAATGAAGAAATCAACCCTGCTAAAAACATATGGAATTATAGCAAATGAAATTCTGACTCCAGAAAATCCTAAGAGCTTAGTCTGGTAGTTTGAATGGCTTTTGTACAAATGTATCCACAATGTCAAGCAAGTTAGCTAGTTTGTTAGCCTGTTGCCTCTTTATATATTCACACAGTGGTCGCTGTAAGAAATCTTACATACCTTTCAGGTTTTTCCAAGGAAAACAATAACTCATAGATGCTTTTCAGAAAAAAATGCTCTTATACTTTTATATTGTAATCTTATTTCAGGAGTGTGTTCACTGGACATAAAGTAAAAACTTTGCAGTGAATATCACAAATCAAACTAAAAACAGTATGAATGGGAGGTAAAAGCCAACCTCATTTGAAGGTCTTGTATCTGGTGTAGTTTATTAAATAAAAGCCTTGTTCGCTATTAAAGAAAGACAGTAAGATTTTTTCCCATCTCACCCATGGTTTTCAGTGACATTTTACTTTCATCTTAGCTCTTTTTCTGACCTGGAAGGAGCTTGTGGCCCACTTGAGAGGCGCTCAGGGACGTTACGTTGAGATAGGCCATTACCATCCATCAGTCCCCACCCACAGTTAATGCTTTTAAGATGCAGTGAGAGGTCCACTAAGACCTGATGTTGCCCCCAGAAGGGGCAGATGGCGCAGATGAGGTTGTAATAAATGGGGAAATGACCAAGAGTAGGCAAAAATGATGAAGCTCTTAGTTTCACTTAGTAAAATACATCAGCTGAAAGGACAGCAACCCCAACCCCGAAGCTGTAAGTGCCTAACTGGCATAGTGAAGGCAGAAGGAAAAGCTTTCTCGCACATTAGACTGGTAAGATGTAGAGGTCAGGCAGGGGATGAAAAAAAAGGAGAGTGACATGTGAAATGAAAAGTTAGAAACACTAAAATAAGAATAAAATTGAAAGAAGGGAGAGAAAGAGAACTTCCTGTGTGCCTCTGCTGCCCCAGATTGTCTAATGAAATCCATCCAACTCGCCTGCTCTTCAGCCTGCGACAAATGCAGAACACTTAATGGCCGAGATGCTTCAGATGAATTCTATTATGAAGCAAATTAAAAACCTTACCTTGCGTAGAGAGAAGAGGCAGTTGGAGAGACCAGGGCATTTTGAAAGTAGGTGATGCGGAGTCCAGCTGGTGCCAGTTTCCTTTTCATTCCCTCTTTTCTGAGTAGAAGACCAAGTCTACCCTCACCTGCAGTAATGAAGTTAAATCTGTGCTCTGAATTAGTCTCCCGCACTTCATTAAATACAAGCAGTGGATCAAACACATGGGTTATTTCTAAGGGGTTGGATCCCTGCCATGCTCACATTAATTTTTATAGGAGCTCCATCTGTGATTGTCCTTCACTGGCATTAGCAACTTAAATTCACTCACTCTCTCCTGAGTCTTTCTTTTCAGCATGCACAAAAGAAATGCCTGCACATCTCTGCTAGAGCTTGCAGCAACTACAAAGTTCACTTCCAACCTACACATTCTTCACTCTGTCGTTTCTACAAGTATTTTTATCCAGCTGGGCAAATTTCTTACTCAGACACTAGAATAAGAAATTAATTAGGTCTTTGTCTTAGAGCAATATAGTTATTGTGTGATCATCAGGGTTTGAGGACTGATATAATTTAGTCTTTCATTTCACCTACTACAAATGACATAATAGTCATCAACTTATCAAAGTGGGTTATAATTAACTGTAAGAGGAAAATGTGCTCGAGATAATGAACATCATAAGTTAACAGCACACAGATGGAGCAGCAGGAGAAAGATGATAACAGTATATGGGTGTGGCTGTTGTACAAACCTTCTTACTACTTTAGGAAGTAAAACAGTAGCTCTTATTCTTTGGAGGTGGTGCAGAACAAAAGACAAAGGTTTACACTTTAGAAATTATACAATTGTTGGGGAAGGTCAGAGCATGCGATGCATGCATTAGCAGCTCTCCCTCTTATGAAATCTGACAAGCCCTGCACAGTCTGGGAAGTCTCAAAGAGCTCAGAGAACACATAGAAAACTTCAAGAGCCACAGCCCAAACTGAAGGAAGCAATGCAGAGAGGCAGCAGATACATTGCAGGAGCTTTAAGGGTTTGAAGTTAGCAAAGCGGCAAGTTGAAAGAAACAAAGAAGGCACAGTTTTCTCTGAAGACCTGTTGTAATAACTCAATACCAGGCAAAGGAGAGTTGCTTTATGGTGCTGCCATCCAACTAACATCACAGTATTTCACAGCAGTACACTGTTACATATTTAGTTACTTGACAATACCTCTTCTAATGACTATAGTGGATTCTTATGTGTTACAGAAAATAAATAAATACGGACCAAACACATCCTGTTATATGGCTGCACAATATATCGCAAATATATCATCATCGCAATATACATGTGTGTGTTATTCATATCCATTCATATTAATTTTGGCTAAAATATTCCTAGAATTATAAACTTGCATTTTTCATGTTAATGTGATGCTCAGTCATTTGGACAGAGCCTCACGGCCACAGTTGCTCACTCCAAACAAAAACGACATCGCCCAAACTTCTAAAGGTCAGAGAGTCATAAAAGCACAGATGAGAAAGGGAGGAAAGAAGAAAGCAGGCATATGTCACAAATGTTGCAGTCATAGCAATAGTTACCAGTGTTAGTGCAGTCACAAGATTTTCTAATATCATGCAGCCCTAATATATACCTTCTTAGATTTAATGTTTCAAAATTCTCAAAAAGATTTAGCCAAAAGAAATTACAGTTAAACTTTAATTAAAACACTTGCAAATCAAACAGTATGCATAAAGTTTAATATAGTCTTTAAGGGTAAAGACATTTAAGCATAAATAAAAAATGGATATTGGTACTAATTTTACTGCCACAGACAGTATCTCAAGTAGAAACGTTAAGAATGGTTAACTTACTGTGTTCCATTTACTTTAAAATTGCAATAATATTGCGTCACAACGCAATATTTGTTGAAAAACCAGTAAGATTTGCTAAATGATGTTATTCAACGGCCAGGCTAGCTGCTGTTAGTAATACAAGCTAATGGCAATGTTTCCATGCATTTTATACAAACAAACACTGCATTAAAGGTTCTATAGTTTATGACTGAATTTGTGCAGTTACTTTAATTAGATACAAACCATAAAAAGTGCAAGTAAGTAGGTAGTTACCATAGCTTTTGTAACTTCTTAGTCAAACATTAGCCAATATAATTCAAAGTTCTATGGAATTTGAAATATTAAATAAACATTAATATAACATATATGTTAAATAAATAGAATATTAAAGGAAAGATTATTCAGTGCATGATAAGAATACTATACCATGCATATATCACAGGTAGTGATGGGTCTGGCAACAGCGAAGCATGGGCTTGCATGCGTCGAGCCCGTAGACAAAACCATGTCGGTGCGCGTATTGCTTCCAGCAAGTCACGTGACCGATACAGGAACTGTTTCGAAATGAGACTGGCGCGCCAAATTGTGTTTATAAGGAAGCAAATTTGTCAACGGGATGCATTTGTGAAAATAATTCTTGATCTTTTACGGTGCAGCGTCAACTATGGAGCAGCCTCAAGGCAAACGAAAGGTTTTGTAGTTTGGGACCATTTTGAACTTACATCAGAAAATAAAGTATTGGTTCTCACTTCGCTGTTGTTTCATCTGGTTCTTTTCAGTTTCTACTTGATCTATCTGAATCCAAATTCAGCAGAAATTGACTCTTAGTTAACTTTCATATTATGTTCTGCAGATTAAGTGTTGCATATGTTTGACAGAACTGTCTTATTTAAATAAATCCACCTCCTCAATGCTGAGGCATTATAGGGCCAGGCATCAGAATGAAGTCCCAGATACACCTAAGATAAACTCAGGTATACAGCCATTCTACAAATTACTCAGTTGCTTTTTATAAATTATTTCATATAAATGTATTGTTTACTTTGTTTTTTTCTACAGCAGGAGAAGTTGTGTCAAAAAAGCATAAAATGTTGGAAAAACGTATTTTTTTGAATGAAAATTTGTCCACAAGCATCCTCATTCCAAAACGTTCACTTAAATTTTCACTTTATGGTACATGTTCACATTATTTATTAACTGTATCTAAGAATATCAAATATATTTTGAATTTAACTGAAGATATGACATAATACAATACATAATATACAATAAAACACAATGACTTAAATCTTACTGTATAGACCAGGTCATCAAATCAGTCTGTCAACTACGTTGCCTGTAGGGATTTTTAATGTCCAGCAGGTGTCAGTATTCAGTGACACAGTATCAACACAGTATCAATACAGTTTTGCTAGGGGTCAAAACGCTTCATGATGCCTCATTTACCCATCACTAATCACAGGTACACACTCTGATAGATAAGGTCACATATTTTTCAAGGTAAAATACCAACAGTTTGGCATATAAAAATATAGCAAAAACCTTTAATAATAAGATTACATTCTTTACTAAGTTGCCTTGATTGTATTCATTATAGTTTAATTTAACTTTAAAAGCTTCATACTTGTGTTTTAATTAACTGGATAAACATTTTTGAAAAGAAGGGGGGCATATATTTATATCTTAAAAATAATCCAAGTAGAAGCCAGTGAAAAACATGTATTTTGAACATAGCACTCAAAAACACTCAAAATACTCAGATTTACTAGAAACTGGCAAAAAATCAAATTAACTAAAAATGGTGTTGAATTGAAACTACTTCATAGGTACAGATGATTTGGACTTTGAACTTTGAAATGTCAACTTCTGAGTACAAAGCTGATGCAGGACAGCGTGTTAATGTTATGCTTTACCTTATGAAGAAGGGTAAGCTATGTCATTAAATTAAACTTAACTTGTCACTTTCAATAAAAATGTTTGTAGTCGTAATGGCTTATTACAACAAATACATTGAAAATAAACTACTGTCCTTTCTTGACATTCTTTTCAGAATGTTTCAAGTTGTGGGGCGCTGCAGAAAAAAAGTATCTAAACTTTCAATTAATTGAAATTAACTACTGACAGAATTTATTCAAAATATTAATGAAAATAATTGACATATACATCATTAAAGAGCGATCATTAATTAGAAAGCAAACTTGGGGCAGGTTTTTACACGTAGCTATGAATAAGAATATTTTCAAGGATTTCATAAATCACACTTGCTGAAAAAAATGATGTTAATTTTTCTCCTTTCATTTAGAGGAAAGTTATTCATTTAATCCAAATGACCAAAGAAATTACAGAACATGAGCCACTGCACTCTGACAATACAAGGCATATTTCAGGACAATATGTGAAAATTCTTCACAAGGTAGACTATTCAGGCCTCAAAATTAATTTCTCAAATGAAATGAATTGTTTTTCAAAAGCAATTTACTGTCTAAATTCTTTGAAAGGTGCTCTTTTAATGTAGCATGTTGGGGTTTTAAAAGGATTTATGGACATGCGGTATTTATTTAATCTAAATCTAGACAAATCAGCCAAGTTCTTTAACATTTTATTTTTTCTATTAACTTTTGTCAAGGCATGTATTTTTGTGTGTTTTCCACAATAGATCAAAGCAGTAGACAAAAGTCAAATAAATGTATAAAAACTATATATATTAATATTCTGGTTTGTAGTGGTACCTGTCAAGGACTGTGATACATCAGGCAGCAAATTAGCTGTCAATGTGAAAAGCTGGTGCATTGGAAGCAGAAATAAAACAATCTAGAGTAGGAATCTGAGCTGGGCCATTTTTTGAATTGTAATTACAAAAGAAGAATTTTGCAGATTTTTTCTCAGAGTTCAAGATAAAATACAAATATACCTAATCAGTCCACAGATACAGCACGGTGACTCTAAAAAGGCTGGATGAAGCTTCTGTTTCTGTTTCTTCCTCTTTTTTTTTATTTGCGTGGTAAGATGTAGTGTTTTCTTAGTTTTAAATCAATATCATTTGTTGTGTCACAGTCATGGCAGACCAAATGCAGCGCCCCCTCAGCTGTTACTCATGAGATTACTGCATTGGTTGTGTTTTCTGGCTGTTTATTGTTCTTACCAAAGGAGCAGCAGTAGAGGAGCTTGTTCTGTTTGAACAGTTTCCTCAGGCTGTAATCTTCTGTTAGCACAGAGAGCTCAATTGGCACATACATTGATGCGACAATGATAACCCATACACCTACAGTGTTAACTAAAGAGCCGCTTAAGTTCTTGCGTTTTGAACCATCTGAGTCAAATTTTTCACTTGCAATTTGAAATGAAACATCAGGCGATCTAATTTGCATAAAACAATAGACGTTTTTTTCTGCTGCACAGTGATGGGGCTCCAGTCAAGGTTCTGGATTACTATCAAGGATCTAAACTTAAAATATTTTTATTAAAAATGTGTTGGAATCAAAATAACTGTGGACATACAAAGATGTAGATGTGTGCACAGTTTTGCAGTTTATGTGTTTATGCTACTGTACTGAGCTCCAAAACTCTGTTGAATAAAGCCAAAAAAACAAACACTGTGCTGAATGATTGTAGAAGCTGGAAGGTGACAATTACCCCAAATCTGTGGCATAGTGCTATGTATGGCGGTATAACTTCAGCAAGCTGGACTTTCCCATCAGGGGTTTTCACAAGTCATATGTATCAAGTGAACACCATGTCTGCAACCCAGCAGGTTGTGATAGAGACAGGTCACAATAATCTGTCTGGGTATAATAGGTGTCTGCATAGCAGTCTGTGTAACTGACCCAAACTCTCCAGGTTCTTCTATAACCCTTTTCCCCTGAGGGAAATAAAAATACATCACCACTGGTCGTCCAGCTCAGTACAGTCAACCCATCAGACTGGAGGTAAATCGAAGATACAACTAGCAGCAGCGTCATTCAATAAAGATGCAATTGAAGTGCGTATAATGAAAGAATTTAACAGCAGTGCTTCAAATTACTTGAAGGATCTTAGATTTTTGGGGAATATATTCATGTTTTAAGAAATTGCTATGATGTGCAATACTCATTATAGAATTGCTCATTCCCTTGATCCAAGATGTTCCAACACAAAAAACTTCACCCACTTTAAAAATTAAGCTTTTTACAATTTATTACTTTTCAATTTGTTAGATATTTTAACCGTCATTCTTACATTGAAGATCACCGAGTTATTTTTTCCCTGTACATTAAAGTTTATAGATTAAGTCTTTTGTCCAGTTTTGTACTTCCAAAACACAGCGGTACCAACAAACAACTGCTGTCCACTTCTTATTATAACTGCCCCTGCAGCCTCAAACTGTGCAATTGTTTGCTGACTCATGTTCACATTGGTGGAACACTTTCAATAAACAAAGTAATTGTTACAATGAGCAAAATAATTTCTCCTTGCTACTTGTTAAATGATTGATCAAATTTTTTTCCCCCAATACATTTTATTACTTTTTTTTCAAGTCAGAAGTTTACATACCCATGTCTTAAATTTTTTTGAAAAGTCCAGAGATGATTTCATAGAGTTGTTGCAGGAGGAACTGGTGCGCTGTACAAAAACACATGGCACCACACAATGCTAAAAGAGTGAAACAACAACGTAAGACATGAGTCAAGCTAAAGATTGGGACCTCATGAGTCATTCACATACATAGTAAGCACATACATAGTAAGCCTAATCTGAAAAGCTAGTTACAAAAAGCTTGGAGGACAATAAAGTCACTTTTTTAGAGTGGCCAACACAAAGTCCTCATCAAAGTGCCATAGAAATTTTTTTGCCACAGCCTCAAAAGAATATGTGTGAGCAAGACTTCCAACAAATCTGACTCTTCTATTCTGTCTGGAGGAATGGGCCAACATTCCAGCAAACTGTGGTGGGATGATTGTGGAAAAACACCAAAATGTTCTTCCCAAGTCATGCAGTTTAAAGGTAATCCTGTCAAACATCAAGAAAATTGATGTAGGCTTCTGACTTTGAGGAAGGTAAAATAATAAAATAATCTGTCATTATTCTGGCAATAAGCAATTGGACATACGTTTTGCAAACTTCACTGATGTAATACAGGAAAAGGTTTCATGTGATTTAATATCAGTGAGGAAAATAAATGTTGATGCCTTTTTATATACAGGTTATATCAAAATCTAGTTTCAGCTGTGAATGTTTTGATACATTCATCTCGTAAATTGTTGGAATATCATCATAAGTCAACTTTTGTAACACTAAAATTTTGGGAAAAAATTTGGGTTTTTGGATCAATACTGAATGCTGAGAATTTCCTCAGACGCCTGACTAAGCAGAAGTCTTTGTGTCTCACAGGAGAAAAACACATTCTTTGTGTTTCAGAGCAGCCTGTGGGTGGCAGATGCCTACTGTATGAGAACACTGAAGAGTTGGGGGTTTTTTCCACTGAAGGAATAACCAAATGTAACAATGTCTCAGTTTAACACCCTGTGAATCCCTCTCATGGAACATAACAACCTTTCTCCCTCTGTTTCGGTCTCTGTTGCTCCTCTGGGGCAGTGGCCCCTAATTAGAAGCAGAGCTGCTGGAAATACATTTTCCCTAACAAGGTGAAAGAAACTGAATGGGACAAGCATAAACTAGGCCGAATATCAACATACTGACTCATCTGTCTGAGCCTTGCAAGTTTGAGGAGGAGAGTTTAACATACTGCTGGAACAACGATCTGCAGTTGTTCTTAAGCTCTCTTGCAAAGCTGTGAAGCGGACCTTCTCCTGCTGCAGAATATATAAATCTATCTGGGCTCCAAAATCTCCAAATTAAACATAAGGGCAGGCGCATGGAAAATGAAAATGTAAATCTGTCTGGGAATAGCATTTTGAGTTTTTACCCCCCCTTCTTTGATGAAAGAAGAATGTCTTCTGTTCATGTTTATGACCTTTATCATTTGGCTCCAATTTAATAAGCCTAAATAGAGTTATGTGAGATTTCATTTTGTTATTTTCACTTTTAAAAATTCAGGTAACTCTTCACGGCTAACAGCAAAGGAAATATGGAACCTAGGAGAATGGGTTGAGCAACAGAAAACCTCTGGAAATGAATGACCATGTTCTGCAGTTTGCCTTTGTGTTGAAGCCTGGATAGGGTTAGAAACTGAAAAGTTTGATTATTTGAAATAGGTTTTCAACAATTTCATTTTTTCTCTAAAGATAACTAAAACATTTGATCTATAGTCATATATAGACATCCTTTGGTTGTAATTGTAACAAAACTACTGATAGGATGCCAAGAAACAGGCATTTTGTGCATTCTCTATGCTACATCATATCATATTTTCTCCTTTTCTTTGCAGTTGTTATGCTGCACATTTGTTTGCATTTCACGGCATGAAGTTTAAAAGGAAAGTATGTTAATCTCTCTGTCTTTTCTCTCTGTCTGTCTTTCAGGCTCTTTGGTACAACGGGGAACTGTGCAGCCTGCAGTAAACTGATCCCTGCCTTTGAAATGGTGATGAGAGCCAGAGATAATGTTTACCATTTGGACTGTTTTGCCTGTCAGCTTTGTAACCAGAGGTAAGAACGGGAATCATACCTGCAACGACAATGCATTTTAAACAAACCATGAATGGAGTAGGAAAAAGGTTCATATCTTATATTTTAGGATATGTTGTACAGAAAGCAAAGGTTTTCTGGTACATGTTTTTTGTTTGTTCAATTGCATCACATCAAGCATCTTGTAAATCTAGAAAAAAGATACATTTTGGTTGTCTCATTATGTTGTGCATTTGTAATACCCTGCTAATTATTTTTACTATAACATGCTGCCAGCAGTCTGTCCCCATTTGTGGCTCGATATGTAAATCTTTAAAGCCAGCGGGATGTAAAATTAGCTCTTGTTCTTATGTATAAAGTTCAGACACTACGGAAAGGGACACATCTTGCTGCATATAAGGAGAAAATATCGAATGCAGGTGTAACACGGTATTTCCAGGTGGACAGCGACCAATATGAGAAATTGGAATGAGCACAAAGCCTATGGTATGATGTACATGGAATATGACATACCCTAATATTGCCTTTCCCCATTAATATATTGTCAGTCATGGCAGCAGTATGAGAGTGGAGCATCCTTTGCATGCTTGTCGCGAGTGCCGCGACCCTGTTCCTCCACACAGCACAAGCCCATTAACCTTCTGCAGGCCAGATTCAGTTACCATAGTGAACACCTGCTGTAAGGGAATTATGACTCCAGTCTCTCTTCTCAGCTGGCAGATATATGAAGCCAGGGCTCATCTGGCACAGCATTGCCATGGCTGTGACTGTTACCAGCTTTATTTACCGTGTTACCAGCCTGGCATATTACTGAGGCCAAGCTATTTTCAGCTATGTTCTTATCTCCGCTCCCTTTCAGTCACATTATGGAGCTGTTTCCAAAGTGTCACGCAAACAAACAGCAGCGCAGAGAGGGAACATCAGTGGAACAGGCTGCTGTGTGTTATTTTCCCTCTTCAATTGACTCTGACTTTTGAGGAAAAATGATTTTGAACACTGCAGCCAAACTGTCTCTGAAAAAGCTCACCCCGTGGCAAGGTTTCCTCGCAGACTCCCGCGGCAACGTTACCGTTCGACCAAAAGAGAGTTGACCTGCTTTTCATCAAGTGCCAGTTCTCCTGTCTGTTTGCTTTCAAACTGGATTGGTTTATAATCTCATTTTATTTGAAGGCCCACATTTATGATGACCATCAAATTGGCCCCCAACAGGTCCTGGTGTGCTTGATGAAAAACATCTTCATCTGAATGCATCTAGTCAAACAAAAATCATCATTACCAATCAAACTCAAATGCTGCCCTTCAAGCCACACTTATCTCATGACCCCAGCAGCAGTTGTATTCATAACTTCCTGTTTCTGTTTTCCAACAGGTTTTGCGTGGGGGACAAGTTTTTCCTAAAAAACAACATGATTTTGTGTCAAATGGACTATGAGGAAGGCCAGCTGAACGGCAGCTTTGAGACGCAGGTTCAATAGTTCATGGCAGCAACAATCAGCTCCACACTTTACACACAAGATGGATGTTCTGCTGCACTTGGAAAAAGACAAGCGTCTGTCTGCTTGCCTGCAATACTTTTTAAATCCTCTTTATCATCTCCTCCCCTTCCCCCACCGCAAGGACTTCGTTGTAAATGTTCAACTTTTTGCCCCTCCCACACCGCACCAAGCCCCCACCCCCAACACTGAGCAGTTACACATTTTGATGTACAGTTGTGCCTGCTAAGCTGAGCACTGTATTGCTTGTATGTTTTGTGAAATTTGTTTAAGGTTTTTTGTTTTCTTTTAGAAATGGTTCACTGGAGGGTATGTACAGTCTGTTTTCTCTGTATATATAAACTGGAACATTTATTTTATGAAATGTAATGCAATTTTATTACTAGTGTGAATTAAAGATTCCTAAATGTTCATAGTGAGTTTTGTTTTCCTCCTACTGAAACCAAAGTTGTTGAGGGAAGTTGCCCATGTATTGATAAAATCAAATATCAAAAAATGACAATGTTATAAAAGCCTTGCAAGAGATAGATATATTTGAACATCTCTCATGATGCATTAAAGGTTTTATTACATTTTGCAAACTTCTGATGGAATTGGAAATGTTGTTTAAAATGAAGTAAGTACAATTTTATTTGGAATAAAAGAATAATTCTCCAAACTGTGTTGTTGTGAGCATGCAGGTGTCGGGAAGTGAGATAAGCTGAGCAGCTTCTCTGTGATTCATGCTTCACTAATTGCCATCTGATTATCAGGGTGAATTGGCCTGGAAATGAAATGCAACAGCAAATAAATTAGAGGGGGGAAAATAAACGCTCATTGAGTTAGAGCTCACTCAAACTCATCATGAGCAGAAGAGCAGAGCTGTATTTAAAAAGTCCTTTTCCCAGAAGACTCTCTTAATAGAGATGCATGACACCGTCTGTTTATCTGATGAGGTTATTTCTGATAAACGAACCAGGAACCAATGCACTGTCAAATAATCATATGATCCATCAAAAGATAATCCACTTCACTAAGTTTGCACATTATATATAGCTGTATCAGTTAAACTTGACTGAAAAAAACCTTGCAAAGCTAATGCTAACATGATACAATTAGCTAAGTGAACCTAACATTTAACCTACAATTTAAGGTAGGAGGTAGTCAGTACCTTTTTCTGTAGTTTAAACTTGTATTTGTTCAATACAGTTTGATTAATTTGTAGGAAGGCAGTTAACATTTTGGGAAAACTATAGCTAGTTATATATTAAACATAAAATATCATCCAAAGGATTCACAGAAATTTTAATCAAGGCAGGTACTTAGTAAACAAACTGAACTTGCCTTGAATGAGCTGTTAGCTTTTAGTTTTTTTGTTATACCAGCTGATCATAGTCAGCTGGTAATTAACTATGTGCACATTTTGTTGCAGGGTTTCCCACTGATAATAGAATAAGTTTTCTTACCGGGTCGTGCAGTTACATTATTGCATTATTACACATTGCATACAAAAACAAGTATGACGTGTGACAGCCAAATAGAAAACAAAGCCATTAGCATGAGTAATACACCTGTTGAGTAAAATATTTGCAATGTTTTTACAGTGTGAAAACCCGTAATATTTAGAAAGAAGAAACAACAGTCTTGTTGCTGTTCATATTGAGTATGTGCTGTAACAGTCTGGATAGGCACCAGTAGAAATTAAGCTCACTTAGCTTTGCAAATTTCCAGAGCTCAAAAATTTTTTTTCACCACTGGTTCCAAAAATCCTCAACTTTTCCACCAACAGACTTGTGACCGCAGAGAGCACTGGCTGACAAAGGGGAACTTTGTAATAAGCCAATTAAAGCATAATATAATGAACAGCCTCAACCAATACAGATTTTTATTGGTGTTGACTAGTGTTTACATCCACTACACTCTACCACATTAATTGAGGTTCACTCCCGGAAATCATCTTGGTATTAAGCCACCCACAAGGTGGTCCAGACCCTAAAATCAGGATCCAATGTTCTACATGAAGACCAAAATGTGACTAAATGCAGTTAAAAGTTTACCTTCAGATAGTCTGACAGTCCGTGTCATGCAGATCTCAGGGGTAAGGTCAGACTTGTGCTGAAACCTTTTTTACAACTTAAAGTTGTTTACAGTACAAGCTGCCTTTATCCATACAAACATTTGTTTATTTCTTTAATTCTGTGAACTGAGCTCATATCCCTTATAAACCCTCATATCTTCACCTTGACGCATTGATTTATGTATATCAAACCACAAATCATTTGCTTTTCAAATAGCCTGAGAGCCTCAATCATCTGGTTTGTGAACTTAGTTTCACATAATTTATAAATAAATGTGGATTCGAAAGTATGGACAAAGCCTTTAAAATGTTTAACAGCCTATATATTCATCTGTTATTTAGCACTGTACTTTTTTTGGCTTTTTCTTTTTGGAGAAAGCAGAAAAATTTTATGTTTCAAACCAGGTGCGACATCCTGCAGGCGCTCTACTACCAGCAGGACACAGAGCAGCAATATAATTCGCTAACACATAAATGAGGTGTGCAAAGAGCATTAATTAGAAATTCATTAAAAATTCAGACTCACTGGCAGGTGTGCAAATAAAGGATTAGGCCGCCATCAATTATACCACATAAGAGAACATTTTAATTGCAATTCCTGATTTACAGAGGGAAACAATCAGGCTTCATGCAATATGCCTGATTGCTCATTTCGCTAAAAAATAATGAGGAAAAACCTCACCAGGTAACACTGTCCTCAGCTTTATGTTGATGAGAACTCAGAGCATTGATTTTTATATTGCTTATACTATGTGTGTCTGTCTGTCTCCATAAAATATAACAAGTCTATGTGCACATAATTCAAAGTCCATGAGAAATTAGAAAACATGGAGCACACCTGTGTGTTCACACACATAAATACACACCACTGCAGTTTGGCATTCCCATCTGCTAGTGTTGGTTGAGAAGTTCCTGAGCAGCAAATGTTGCGCTGTTATGACTAAAGTTGGCGAATTCTCCAACCTCTCCTGTGTTCCTGATTACTGCATTATGGCATCTGCTTAATTAGCTTGGCTGGTGTCATGTGTAGCACCCGAGGGGGTGTTAAAAAGTGCCCTTCCCTCTTGCTCATTATCTGCCTCGATTCATGTGATGTATAATCTCTCCTGACAGGCGTTCGTATTGACATAGGGGCAGCTGTCAGCGGAGCATGGTCATAAAGGGTGCATGCGGAGTAGAAACCGCAAATAGACCAGATAGGTGGATAAGCTGCCAAAATTCTACACAAAACTGGTGTTTCTGTGTTTTGTTTTGGAACCATCAGCATTTCTGCAGTCCTAATTATACAAAATTTAATTTTATGGTTGAGAGCTCTTTGGGAGAAGAAACTGATAGCAGGCAATGCATTTTTGATTACAACAGGTAATATTGAAAGTAACCTCCTGCTGGGTTCTTTCCTGGATTGGCAAAGTGTCCAAGTCTTGGCTTGGAATCAGCCTGATCATTGCCATATGCGAAATGCTGATAATTATCTGCAAAACAGGTCCTCACAGTTTTTCCATCCGTTTTCAGCAAATCAGTTTCTTATTGCAATAAGGAGAGTTGGCATTCTTTATATTTATCATATTCTGTCTCAATAGACAAAAACATATATATTTTGTTCTTTAATGATGTAGGTTAGCTGTCCAACATGTCAAAGGATCTTAATTTAGAGAAAACCTAATGCTTTGTAAATGGCAATTAGCAATTTCAGTCTTATTTACTCTTTCAAGTGAACTGAATACCAACCAAGGTCATTTTCATATAGATTTAAAATTTCCTTGACATAATATTTTAGCATTGCTGTGGCAGTGTGGGATGAGTAAACCTTCAAATTTAATTTCCAACTTTTCAATCATAAAAGTTGTAAAACTGACCCCAAATCAGATGAACAAGAAATACCAACCAGAACTTTACATTTCCAAGGACACTTTTTTCAAATTACTACTACCACACAAAACTGTGTGGTTCAAAGTGTGTAAAACTTGAAAAAGGAAAAAAAAATCTTTTTGTTGAAGTTTTGCTTTGAACATCTCATGTGGACAATTTTCTACTAGTAAATACCTTTTTGTGTTCTTGCAAATAGTAAAAGCTTATTTTTTAATATCCTTCAGTAGGTCAAGGTTTTGCCAAAGCCCAATTCAGATTTTTAAAGATCCTAGTTATCACTCCATCCATTGTCTAGCACCTGCTTGTCTTGTGAGATCTGGAAAGTGCCCATATCTAGCAGTTATAAGTCTCATCCCAATGAATAATTAAGGCTTCATATGTCTGTTTAGGCATGAGACGGTGCCATACACAGCCTTATTTTTGCCTTACACACTTTGTTTAGGGTTAGACCAAGCAACTAGACTGCCTGGCTTGACAGTGGTTTTAGTTGACTTAGCTTTTTAAAAATTCTAACAAATCAAGAAAGAGGCCTTGAGTTTGAGCCCAGCTCATTCTCATCTTTTGCCTGTGATTGTCTTAATCTTAGCTGAACATTTTGACATCTGGTATATGTGGGGTTAGAGATATTTCCGAAAAAATAAAAAATACTGGGATGCTACATCAAGCAAATAACCTGTCTGCAATGGAGCAGCTCCAGCTGATGGCAGCCTGGCCTATTTTCTCATTATTATTTTCTGATAAATTAATCTTAGAATAATTTGACTACCTAGGGTTACTCACCAAATATACATAAAAGTCACAAATGTTTTATCGTGTATTTTGCTTTCATCTGCAGAAACTGTTGTCCATCACTGTTTTCCAATTGTGATTAACATCAGCTACAATTGGACAGCAGGAATCATTTTCATGAAATATCAACTTTTGATTAACCAAAGGGCAAGAGAGTGAATGGTTCAATATAGGAGATTATTTACATTCAAAAATGGTCTTAGTAGAGAGGAAGCCCTTTGATGAAAAGCATTTCTGTCTGCGGATTGTCAAAGTTTATCTTTATTCATTATTGAAACAAGTACGCTCAATCAATTATACAGCTTCAAATAGTTGAGTGGACAGAGTTTATGTAATGTGAATTGTAGTCCTTTAATGTGCAATTTACTTTGACTCCTCAAAACAATGACTTGGTTGCTCCATTCTCCATTTTCCAGAAATAGCTGCCTCTACAACTTTTTCCCATCATTTAATTTGTAAGCATAGTTAGAGCTTTGAGTATCTCAAAGAGCATTGTTAAATCCGTCATCTGAAAGTAGAACAAGTATGGCCAAACTACATGTTATTCAGACTTGTTCTTTGTAAGACTTGTAGCTGAAATTGATGAAATTTGATTTGAGAACACAATTTTTTTGTGTGCCTGTGTTTTTATGATGTAAAGTAATCCATCCATCCATTTTCTTACACCCTTGGGTCGGGAGGTGCTGGTGTCTATCCCCAGCTGCCGTTCCGGGCGAGAGGCGGCGTACACCCTAGACAGGTCGCCAGTCTGTGTAAAGTAATGTCCTATACAAATAAACTTGATTGATTATTATTGGGGTAAAAACAGGGAACAGATGTTAAGGGCTGACACTATAGCTGAAGGTTGGTAGAATGAAAAATAATAATGTAACATTATCAATTATACTTTAATTGTAAATATTAGCAGAAAGTAGCTTGGTGGATGTGTTGTGGTATGATACTTTGAACTCGTCACTTAATTTGTATTTAATATATATATATATATATATATATATTGCCATCAAAAAGCCTCATCTGTTTCAAAATGTGAAAATCACTGTTACCTGATATAAATGAAAATGTGTGTTCATAATGGTCAAGTGACTATTATACCTCTTGAAACTAAGCAGACTTTTATCGCCTCTCACAAACTCCAACATATGTTCTATTGATGGCTAATGGACCTGTTTGTGCTATGAGCAAGAGACTGGAGAGAGCAATTAGTTACATGTGGCTTTGATTAGCACCAATTCTGCTGCAGAGCTTGAGGGAGGATAGAAAACAAAATGCTAAATTACTGCTGAAGTTCTTTGTGACAGAATGCAATAAAATGGAAGAAACTATTTAAATTCATGGTAATAACAGGTAAATGTGAACATCTTAACTGTAGCACTGCGCCCATGGCTAAGATTATGCATATTCTACCTACAAGCAGCTTGCGCCAAGCAGTGCATATAAAACTGAAATAAATGGCTACAGATGCATGAACTTGCCTGAAAGAGGTTTGCTTACTCTGTGATCTCATTCTTAAATGAAACCAATTTGCCTAGAAATTGGTTCTAAGGCCTAATGTTGAACTCTGCACATCAGCTACGCAACACACACACACACACACCCCCCCACACCCCGCTTTTCACACACACACACACACACACACCCACACACACACCCCCACACACACTTTCACAGTCACACTGCTTCCACCCTTTCCCTCGCTGCAAATCATGTTTGACTTTGAAGTGCTAATTTTGGAAGTTTAGCCAATTTTTATTTGCTGCTTTGAAATGTATCCCCTAAGCTGCTGCACCAGCAATGAAATATACAGACCTTTACAATGAGGGATAAGTGACCAAAATGAGAAGCGGCTGGTTTTCTTCCCAACATTATATAACTGTGAATAATCCCCACATGGCATTTTCTCCTGTGCCATCACAGCCTCAATTTATATTTGGAAATATTCTGCTTTTTTTTAAAATTTATTCTTCTTTTACTTTTTGCTTATTCTTATCATCCTAAAGTTGGAGCCAATTTAAAATATCTGTTATGCAATGATAATTACTAACACTTTAGAATTAGTATTTTGCAACAAAAAAAATAATACTTCAAGGTAATGAGAGAAATCTAAGGGAGCTGAACTTTTGGTGAACCTCAGAAACTAAATTTTCTGTGTATTTATTTGCATCCAAAGGTTAAATATAAGGTTTTTAGTGTGGCAATTATCTTCAGGATTCCATGGATCTCTTTATGGAGAAACATTTTAAGACAAATTAAGTAATTACAAGTATTAAAGATATTGAAATTACAAGTATACAGCTAGAGACTACTGAGCGTTTCCCTTCATGGTGGAAAACAGAGCCCACACAAGAAATCACCTTATTGTAATAGTCGTATTTACCATTGTAATGGATGCAAGGGTGACCTCAATCACAAGCCTTTTTTTACTACTTTTATTAGGAACTGGAGTATTGTACTGTAAAATACGTTGATCAGATTGGCTTCTCACCAAGCAGCCCAGCTTAATAATGTGGGAAGCAAAGAGCGAGAGAGAGAGAAGATTTGGAATGAGGGCCCCTTCACTTTCCAGCACTGCTCTGCTTTAAAATAGTCCTAGAGTTGGCAATAAATTGTTCTTGTAATCAGCTTTCTGAAAAGCTTATTTACTGCTTGTTTTGTGTTTATTGTAGTTCTCAGAATAAAATATAAAATTGGATTTTATTACATGTGCAGTTTTCTTCTCGTAAAGAATCAGCAGAGCGTGTATCACCACATTGAGTGTGGATGATCCATAAAGATATACATTATTATTATATTGCTGTCTTTCAATGCTCAGGATAGATCAATGGGATTGGACTGAAAAATTTCATGGGTAAAATTTTCAACAACGGCAAAAGAGTTGAATGTCTGTGCAAAAGAGTGATAGAATAATGGTATAAATGGCATGTTGGTTGGATTGTGAGAATTGTATACAACAATACATTTTATACAAATTAAATGGTTTGTAAAGACATATCAGAAGTGCAAAATGAACTAGTGAAATGTGTTCTAGAAGTACACTAACACTGGGTTTTGTAGGGTAAGGTTTGGAATAAGGTTCTTTATTAAATCTTACACCAATTATACACACAATAAAAAAATACCCAGCAATTTTTCAGACCAACATTAGCTCACCAGCAAAAGAGCTTTTGTCCTTCCAAAATTTTGTAAATTATAAATAGTTAAAAGTTTAGCTAACTTCAATAAAGAATCAGACTTGGAGGGATATCTGGGACAAAACTTTGACTGAAAAATTACAAGTTAATATTAAATTAACTTATTGGTTCCTTTGGATTATTGGTTAATGCTGCACCAGTTGGATTTTAACAGCTTTTAATTCATTAAATCAGACTTAACTGAATTGGATTTTAGTATGATTAAATACACTAAACTTAAACCAAACCTTTTTCCCTCCTGTGTAGCGTCAAGATAAAACTTGATGCGAATTGTAAGTATATGAAATAAGGTGGATTAAATTGTCAGTGGATGTGTATACGAGCTATGCATTACAAGCTGGAAGTTCCCTCTTTTTATTCTCAATATGTGTTGTCAATGATTCCCTAAAGGACAGGATGGAAAAATTTGTTAGACAACCAGATTTTCTACATCATCAGTTCAGTTTAAATGAGCCAAGGCCTCACTTGTTTAGTACTCTTTGTGTAGTTCAGCTTAAACTCAAATGTATTGGTGTCGATGAACTGTGTTCACTGACATCACTTCTCAAAAGTGTGTGCACCAATAAAATGATTTCCACAACAGATCTGTGAGTGTTAATAATCCAGCCCTGGGTGTGGGCTCTGAAGATCACAGCCATTCGGAGATGGTTTTCAGTCATGTTGCATGCCTACAAAGATCTCTCTGAATTTCCCAATTGCTGTGTCATTCTTTGTGTTCAAAATGAATTGAAATTTGTTGAAAGTGCATGCTAAAATAACCTCATTATTCATCTCTAATAAAAAAGTAAACTATGTGGATGTGCTCTGATGTGGTACGTCTTGGTGTTTATTCTTTTCATGATATCACAAATCATAATAGCCTCAGAAATTTCCTCCCCCCTCACACTCTTTAAAAGCAAATGAAAGCAGCATCAGCAAAAGAGAATAAAGACTTTGATTCCTAAAATTTCACTCTGCTTCACTGACAGTATAATCACAGGGAATAGTGGCTCAGTTTCTGTATATTAAGTTCAGAATAACTTCCTACTCATATTTAGCCATTATTGTGGCGGCAAACAGTTACAATGAAATTCAAATTAGATCTCTGTAGCACTGACATACTTTCTAGCAGCAAGTACAGGACGCCTCATATATGATTAATTAATTGCGGCAGCCTGCCATCTGTGTTTTAACTGATTAAATAGCTCACAAAGTGGGATGCAGCTTTTGATGTGAACCTTTGGGGAGCTGGTTCTGTCTTTGTGCTTCCACCTTGATTAAGCACAATACTCCTGCACTTCCACTGGCCCTCTTTTTCAAAGTCTCTTTAATATGGAAGGAAAGGACACAGAGACATTTGGGGTGCTTTAAAATGTTGCCCATTTCTAGTAGTCAAGGCCCTGTCCACGTTATTTTTTTCCTTTTTTAACAAAGTGAACGTTTCATAGTGTTGTGCTGGTGAGCATGCATCGAGCTTTGAGATAAAAATTGATTCCAGTAAATTCTCACCTGAGATCCATCACAGTGAAAGGCTTTAAAAGGTCACACATGTAATAAGTTCCTATGGTCTCAGTCCCTCCAATAATAGGCCTTTAGTCTGCCATGGAAGGCTGGTATATAGAAATAATTGAGTAATCTGTGGACCATTCAATTCAATCGTGGGACTCAGTGACAGTGCAAGGCCTGCTGGGCTGTGAAGAGGTTGTTCTGTGGAGTCTTTCTGTTGGCAGGGAAATAGTTTGTCCCCTAAAGCCATCCACCACCATCTTTGTAACAGCACAGGGGTCCTCCAAGCTCAAATTCATGTCATGATTTCCACCAAAAGCAAAAAAAAGTACAAAACATGAGAAAAAAAAATGTCTAAGGGCTTTAATTAAATCCAAAGCTCTCCAGTTGAATTTAATGAATGCATCTCCACAAAATCTAATGAAGACCAAAAGAACTACAGGGTAAGTTTAGTGAATGTTTTATATATATATATATATATATATATATATATAGAGAGAGAGAGAGAGAGAGATCTAGATATATATATCTATATATAGATATAGATATAGATATATATATCTAGATCTATATATATATAGGGGTCATTTAAGAAAACAATGTAAAAAAAGATAAAATAAATAAAAAATCTCTGCAATTGGTAATCTACATCAGAAACAGAAGCTATATACCATCAAGCTTTCATTCCTGCAGAAAATAAGCAACTTAAAATGTTTGTTCAAATCCTATTATGACGATTAAATAAGTTAAGCCTTTGTCTAATTTACAAATGACTCTGCGAAGTAACATTTGTTATTTCACGTGCTCCTTCAGGCAAATAATGTCTCTTCTCTGGTGCAGTTTCTCCACAGTTATATGAAACAACTTGTTTACATTTATAGAAAATATACACATGTTTGCACAATAAGTGCTTAGAATATTGCTAAGATGAAGTATTTTGTTGTATGCCAAATGTCAGATATTCTGCGCACTGATAATATATTTGGTAATTTAAAATGGATGCCAGCTGCCCTTTATGTCCACACCTAAGGTCAAATTTTGGTGCCCATGATAATAAAGCTCATGCAGAGGAATAGGAATATTGTGTGAAGAAAGAGAAGTGACACTTTGAGATTATCCTTTTTTACCACTAGTTGCATTTTTTTCCTTTTTTTTTAAGTTATAACATAGAATAAGCTTGAGATAAAATTTTCTGTCTGAGATTTGCCCCTCATAGTGCTTATGTGTTATGAAAAGCAAGCAAAAAAAACAATCAGAAATTCCTGCTATGGGTCTATGGATGGAGCTTCCTCCTGATAGAACAAATGTACAGTTCCAAATCCAATCAAAAATCAATTTGACACAAATGCTGTCATCTGCATCACACTGAGGGTCTTCTTTTGCAACCTGCAAACAGAGAATGTATGAGCTAGGACAAAACTTCCATTTGTACGTTGCCAAACAGAAACAAGAACATTAAGTCAAACCGCAAGCTGGAGAAGAAATACAACAAGGACTACTGGTAGGAAAGACTTGTTTTGTATTGGACATGAAACTAGCAGGATAGTAGCTTCATTGTGATCCCAGAGGCCATGGTAAAGCATGCAATACACTGAACAATAGTAAAAATCTAATGTCCATGCTTGTTCTTTTAAATATATTTATTTCACTCTGACAGCTAACTCATATTATTGAGATTTCATTCATATTTCTCTCCCAACTTACAGAAGTACTAATGCCTGATTCTTCTCTTTCTAAAGAGGAATTTGATGGAGCTTTCTCCATTGCTAATTTATCTGATGCCTCCTCTGCTACAACCCTTGAGTGAAATCACAAGCTTCATCTTTCTCCACCGCTGAGGTTTTCTCTCCTATAATACATTTCTCTGAATGGAAATGGGACAAACCTTGCAGTTGTGACAGCTGTCTTGCAATTAAAATACTTCAGGGGGATAATTTGATTACGACGCGTTGTTGTATTTTACCAAGCAGCTAATGGCAATGAGAGAATTATACCAGAAAGTCTGGAAACGGCAACAGCCATTCATACAACTTACAGATGTCACAATAGTCTTTACACATAATTTTATACTCTGCAAAAGCTGTTGCCTCCCATCAAAGAAGCATTCTGCCCACATCCACAGCCACACATGCACGACATGACAGATTTAGAAAAATGAATTAAACCAGAACAGATGGGCCTTAAAAGTAAAACAAAGTAATTCAATCTGGTTAATGGGAGGAAAGCCACAAACTACTCAGTTCTCCGACTCAGAAGCTCGGCTGAATTGCTTCTCCAGCTTTAATGCTCAATCCCTATGTCATAGTGTGTTTCTGTGTTCCCCATGCATATTATAAGACATTTAAAAGGAAAACACTGTATATTTACAAGACAAGCCCCACCATGTGGACAGACAGGAGCTATTAGTGCCTAGACAAAGGGGGAAATGTATCGTAATTGATTGTTACAAAAGATTGCCCTCCTCAGGAAAAAAAAAAAAAACATTAAGCTATTCCAGAAGCGCATTTGATGCCTTAAAGTGCTGTGCAAAGGAGGCTCTTTCTGCACTACACATTCATGCTGACATGCAGTTTGCAAAACAATTACCATCCGCTCTTGTTTGATCTTTGTCCCCACTTTGGTTCTTTATAAGTGTGAGTACAACTCACTTGCCAACCATGCGTGCAATAATGGCTTCCATCAAGGGATGTCAGCTGTCAGAAAATGGAATACGTATTTCCAACACAAGTTTAAAAACTGCATGAAGGAGTCGCTTTTAACACCAAAATGATATTCCTAAAATAATAATGAATTGCCTTTACAGGTTTTATCTGTGTGAGCCTCTTTGTCCTAAAGTTGTTGCCTCAAAATTGGAATTTGAATGTTTGAAACGTAAAAAAGCAAATTCTTAATTGTAGAATAACCATAAAAAATGTCATTTAGTAATACTAAAATACATTACTATGAAAACCAATTCATTCAATGACGAATACAAAAAACTGGCTAAATATCTGCATTTAAATGACAGATTTATCACAGGAGATCATTACATTTATATCAGAGTAAAAACTTAAAGCAAGTTGTGTCATTACTATACATTTGCTCAGTGACAATGAACTAGCTGACTGTGTTTGCATACATTTTATCAGCTTATTGGATGCTCCCCATTACCAAATGACTCACTCGGTTTTAGCTGTAAAAGTGGTGTAGGTGTACAACTTAGCTTTTGAGGTGGTAGGAAATAAATAAATCTGATGAACCTTCGAATTGAAGATGTGTTAATCATGTGCATTTCAGAGAGAATAAAAAGAACGAAGCAAACATGTAAAATAGTGACTAGGCTGTTAAAGAACTGAACAAAGGACATTCATGGCCTTAAGGACAGCACAAATTAGTGACTTGCCAAGTGCATAAAAAATATGCCTCAGAGGAAATTTGCTTTGTTTAACTGGTGAATGAACATGTTTAAAATCTTCCTTGTCCAAAAGTAAAAGTTATAAATACATTTCTATTCTTTAAACAGCAATAAATTAAGTGATACAGAAACGGGCTGGGCTTATTTCAAAATCCCAATTTTTCTTCAAAACATTTTTCTCTCATTGTGTAAATACCTGGAAAGGTTTAACTCTGTTAAATGCATTTTTGTATTCAAAATAAGAAAAGCACTTTGTTGTGAAATTGCTGAATAAACAGCAACTTCTATGATCACACTTTCTGCAATCAACCATCATTATAAGTATCTATATAAATGTTAATTTTGTTTGTAATCCATGATACACATTACGTACTTCTCTTGCTAGTTCCCAGTGCTGCAGATAATACCAACAGTCCTATTTTTTTCCTTTCCATGATCTGACAAAAAAGACTTACCACTTAAAATCACATAAGTGATTTTCTTGTACAGAACAACTATAGTTAAATAATATCTTTTGTCTTTCCCATTATGATGGTAACTATTTGTCATGTCATCCACATAACCATAAAGTTGTAGATTACTCATGAATTTTTAATGAGCATTCTGATCAAGTATACATAATATGAAATTAAAAAAATAAATAAAAATTCTCTTTTTTTTTTTGTCATGGTGTATAAAATTCTTCCTAAAGTCAGAACTCCATTAGCTTGACCATTACCACTGCAATTCTCATCTCCCTTCACTGCTCCGTCTGGGCTTTCTCACGTTCAGCTGGATTTCTCCAGTAGAATTTCAACTGGGCCAATCAGCAAACAGAAGGAGAAGTTCTGAATGGTGACGCAGATTTTCTGCGCCATTTTAGAATTGTACTCTGCCTATAGTAGAGTACATAGCTAAAAATGCCATTGCTAGTTTTAGCAAAGGTAGCGGAGGAAGTCAAAGCCACTCAGTGCATGTTGGCTTCTAAATGTTGAATTAGCAACAGCCATCTTGGCAATTTCTCTACAGTATGGTTGTAATGCCCCAGCATCAAACTTAGCAACTGAGTAAAATTTCAAACTTCACAGAGTCCATACCTCCAGCAAGCAACTGTTTCTCAACAGCTGAACTTAAGACCCTCAGTACAAAGCAAAAAGTAGAACAAGCGGCTGGTTTTTACCAAGCTGTAATTCCATAGTGGTAGATGTGAGAGCGTTTCTCAGTGTCCAGACTTATAGATCAAGCTTGTGTGGGATTCTTCCATTGTGCAACACATATGGCTGTCCATGGGTGAAGAAACAATTTTCCTCTTTATGGATTTTACTTAATTTTAACCTTACCTTTGTGTATTAGTGAAGAAATATCAGAATAACCAACATCTACATTTGGATTTTAGAGGAAACCTAAAAGCATCTCTATGAACCAGTAATATATGTTAGTCTTTGAAGAAAATATATCAACCTGCCGGGCTCCACACAAACTTCCCTACCTTATTGTTGACAGTTTTTATGAGTCTAATGCACTTTGTGATGTATAGCATAATAATCCTGCCTATGACTTTAGGGCCTTACTCTTAATATTGGCTGCCGAGTGGATCAGGCAAAATTATTGTAATGAGACCAAATTTCCATACAACAGCAAAATGAGTTCATTACTCTAAATTATATTGGTGGAGTAACCAAAAGATATTGATGGTTTTATTAAGCAGGAATTGAGTTTCAGCCTTAAACAGAATTAAGCAAACATGCAGACTGCAAAATGTGGTAATAATTACATCAGGTGCTTTTGGAAAAGGTTATCAGAATAGCCAGCACTGATTCGTGCTCATGAGGAGGGCTTCAACTCTTGGAAGCTTTTAGTTTTCTGACATTAAAAAGCTCCATGAATTTTGCACAGGTGACTATCATAAAAAAGAGACTGGAAATCTGCAAGTAAAACTCAAATTTCTTTGAAACATATTAGCTTATTAATGCTGGGCTTTTGTTTTGCACACTAAGAATGGAAATAACTGAAGAGAGAACGAACATATTGGCTTCCTTTTCAGATGAACTCTTGCAGGCAGTTTCTGTTGTTCCAAGCTGAATGTGTTAATATCGAGGGTCTGTCTGAGAAGCTATGAATTTGAATGTCTTTTGAAGTCAATAACAGGCATGTGGAAAAATGAGGATGTCTCATGACAATCTGTTCTATTTAAAAGGAGCTGTATTATGTGTTTTCCAGAGTATTAGTGCCTTTTTAAAACACAGTGAAAAAACTGTTACTTTTACTTGTTAAACACATAACTTAAAAGAAAATTGACTTTGCAATTTTACGCCTCTGAAATTGGCCTCTGTCTCTTTAAGAAGCTCCTGCTCTATCTTACACTGCGCATCATAACAGTACTAGTCCATGATGCAGTTTGAAATCTGCTGTTTTACTGCATGGAAAATGATCTACAAGTTTTGGACATAGAATTGCAAACATGGATATGCAAAGAGGTCTTCTCTGAAAAGAGGCCAGTAGGCTGAAAGAAGCCTCTACTGTTGTATTGCGTTGACATATTGTGGGGTTACTTGAAAAGGGGCATACATGGAAGACAAGTCAAACTCTTTACCGCTGAAAGAAGGGTATGGGTAGGGTTTTTTTTCTCAAACCGATGTCAAAGACTGGTAGATGGCTTCTAAAACAATCTCAATGAAATTATTTAAGTAAAACTGGAAAACATTAGCTATTAGGGTCTTTGGTGTCTTAACATTTTTTTTTGTTTATATTTTTTATTTAGTAAGTAAAACAGGGTTGATTTGTCTCCATTTCCAGAGATAAAGAATTAGATTAAACATGGATATGTGATCATTTTTTTTTAGTGAACTCGGTATTCAATTTGGTGTCCTTTTCTTTCACATCACTGTATGATGGATTGAAAGAAATGAAAAACATAAACCTTGTATTTTACACAGTTAAACACCCAATTCGCTCATTGTTGATTCCGAAGCTGTCGCTCACGTATTGATTAAACAAATTAACACTACTCATTCATCCCAAGGTTACCGTCTCTCTCAGTGGCTGGGTGTGCTCTGCAGCTGTCCACAGAGGACTGCTTCAATGCATCCTCTACATCAGCTGATTATGTTATCTATCAAGCCCAGCTGCCACTGCCCATTTAAACCTTTGTCAAGTCATGCATTCAGCGTGGCTCATAGCAAATCACATAATTGAACTTTTGTATTCTACCACCTGAACATCATACCTTGATTTTCTTTTTTCCTTTGGTAAAAATACAGAAGTAAGACTGTTGCACATAAGAAAAGCAGAAATCGGCCGCTGTGCTTGAACTGATAGAAGCTGGCGTTGTCGTCCTGGCGATGAACACACTGGTGTCGAAGAGGACATTGTGTTTTCCTGTTGTGGTTAAATCTAGCTAAAAAAAAAAAAAAGAGAGAGAGAGAGAAACAGATGCCAACAGCTTTTTTTTCTTGTTGCCAAGGCACAAACAGGATGCTGGCAGCTACAAAGATTCAATTATAAAAAGTACAGAAAATAATTAGAAAAATAATAGCACTTGAAAAAAATGCCCCTCCAGAAATTGAGCATAACAATAAATCCGTTAATTAGCTCATTAATATTCAATTGGGGTCAGTGGACTTAATGGAACCTTTTTCATGGGCCAAGGAAATGTTTAACACTCAGTTTTTCCTGTGCCTGTTCTCATTATCAACTATGCACAGGCGGGCCTTATCAGCCCTCCAGATGGCAACGAACAATGCAGCGCCATTATCGTCTTACAGCAGCATGTGTGCCTTGTAACCGGTGTGTGCCTGGGACAGTGAAGTATAGATACTGAGGCATTTAGTGTAATTGATATGTGGTATATATCGTATTGTTTAGGCCTGTTTGTTTGCTCCGCCGGTATTCAAGGCGAGAGGAGAGGCAAAGATTGATTTTCACCGCAGCCACTCCCGCTCTCAGCACAGGTCACAGATAACTTGTCAACGCAGTTTTTTGGGGCTGGTGTAAAATGCATCAAGGCTAAAGTCTCTGGGGCATTGTGCAGGATAGGGAGTTTCATCTCTGCAAACACAAGCCCTCTTCATTGTCGTTACCTTGTGCATGAGACAGATGTTTTATTCAACAAGTAAACAGTATGGCAATATGTCCTGAAACCTTTTTTGCTCTGTAAGGTTTCCATGTGAAATGCTTGTCTGTTTTTGATAAAAACAATTAATTTAAAGATGAATATGTTTATCCTTAAAAAATGGACTGGAAGCTCAATAATTTGGCACCAGTTCTACTACAAAAATTGAGTTTCTGAAATTTGGACAATGATAAAACCTCTGCTTTATTTGCACATTATAATATTGAAAATATAAAATATAAAAGATGCTTTATACGGAAAGTCCAAATTGGATTTCAAGTATCGGATGAGACCTGATCAAGGCAGTTCTTTAATGATTGGGGTGGGGGTCACTGAAGATACCCTCAGACTTCAATCTCTGTTGTAAATTAGCTGCTGCAACAGCAACTGTCTGCGTGGCATTGTTAGCACATGGCTAATCACATGCTGTCATTCAAAAAACAAAAAAAACTCCTCAACATTACTGAATTAGTATAAACCTGGAGAGATTGATGTAATACATTTCTACATTTAAAGGTGTAAAACATTTTTCGTCATTCTTTAGAAAAATTATGAAACAACAGTTGCCATACTGTGTTGTAGAATAGAACTGCAATTTCCAAATTGTAGCAACAGACGTCAACGTTGAGTATAAACCACTACATTTGGGATCTTGAGCTCATCTACAAACATACAGTTGGAACCGGAAGTTTACATACACCAAATAAAAAGACATCCACATTTTATCTTTGTTTGATTAACTTTGTTGTTAAGGGGCTTTAAAACCAGTTTGGCTGTAAGTTTAGAGTTATTGTCCATTTGGAAGGCCAAAATGGGACCAAGGTTTAACTTCCTGTCTTGAGATGTTGCTTTAATATTTCTAGATACATTTTCTTTCCTTGTGATGGCGTCTATCCTGTGAAGTGTGCAGTTCCTCCTGCAGCAAAGCGGTCCCACAACATGATGCTGTCACCAACATACTTCCCAGTTAGGATGGTACAAGCAAGTCCTTGTCCCCATGTGTATTTGCAAAGGGCAATGTGGCTTTTTATGTTTCCTTCAAAGAAAAGGCTTCTTCCTCGCTGAAAGGCTTTTCGGTCCATGTTGGTACAAGACATGTTTCACTGTGGATAAGGATAATGTCTTTCCAGCTTCAGCCAGAATCTTCACTAGGTCTTTGGTTTTTGTTCTGGGGTCAATTTCCACATAATGGATCAAAATATGTTCAAAGAACTTCCTGAGTAGTATGACGACTGGACATTCCCAAAATGTCAGTACTTGCATATCATTGTTTGAACAGATGAATGTGGCACTTTCAAGCATCTGGCAGTTGTTCCGTTGAACCAGACTTCTGCAACTCCACAGTTCTCTTCTTGTAGTCTTGACTGATTTCTTTTGACTTCCCCACAATGTCAAAAATGAAAGAGTCGTGTTCCAGGTGTGGCTTTAAAATACATCCACAGCTGCGCCTCCATTTAACTCAAATGTGTCAGTTAACTTAGAGGATTGTGGAAACAAACCCATAAGGTTTGACTCAATTTATACAGCTTAAAAGAAAATTATCCCTGATTCTGACCAAATGTATGTAAACTCTAAGAAATCTACAGAAAAGATTTCTTAGAGTCTTCAGTCGTTCAGTTCTGACTGATAGATATCAGTCAGAACTAATAGCAAATAGCAATAGTTTTGATAGTTGTAAGTGACCTAAAACAGTTTAGCCTGATTTAACTTCAGACAGTGAAAAATGTTTATGTGTCTTTATTTAGTGTATGTAAAAATATGGTTCTGTAAAGCAGGTCAGATGTTCTACTTCTGAGTAAAAAAAATAAAAAAAAAATTAAATATGTTTGGCAAGTAGATTTGCTTTGGGTTAATAGTATGCTCCTTATTCAAAACCTTAAGGCTAACATGTATCTGTTCTCTATATTTTGACTCTTCAGTCGTTCAGTTTACCTGAAGCTGTCTTTTAGAAAAATTCCAACTAAAACCATCACCAGAGAGCAAACAAAGGAACAAAAAATATTTAGAAAAAGAAGCACTATCAGAGTGAACAAGAAAGCATAGTTTAATTAATGTTGGTAGAATTAAAGCCAAGCTGTAAATGCTAAGTATGTTTTTATTTTTCCTTTGCTGGGATTTTTTTTTACCAAAATGAGTGAAAAATGCTTGGATTTAACAGTTTGTGAGCAAAGGAAGTCTGCTGGGAAATCCTTATTTGCTCAGAGAAAAAAAATAAAAGGAATTGATACCACTTATAACAAATTGTTAGTGCATTTATTATTTTTAATCAGCGTTTTCCATGGCACTGTTGGATTGATGTCCCTGAATTCAGAGGATGAACCATGACACTTATTTTCCATTTACGCGTTCCATCTTGTGTATCAATCATAATGTCTACAACATTTAAATGTCAACCTTTTTGAAATCCAAATCCAATTCTGGGTAGCTCTTTAAAAAAATAAAGCACACACATGAAAGCTGAAGAGTTAAATTCAGAGTGTTTGAAGCAAAGGTTGTGGATTTTGTTTGGATAATGCCTTCAGGAATAGTTCTTACCAGGTCAGTTTGCTGACATTTCTTTTTTCCTTGACATTAGAGATTATTCAAGTAAAACACAATAGTGTGATCTAAACATTGAATTTTCTCACTTATACTTAAATAAAACACAAAATGAAAAACAAAATCATCAGGTCATACTCTGACAGTATATAAAGAAGGCTTAACTAAGTGCTAGAAAATACTTGAACGCAGTGAGAAATACCTGACTTAGAGTAAATGTGCTGAATGTGTTCAGGCTATCCCACAAATAGAGGTGATTCTAAATCATTGGCTTTAGGGTTGCAGCTTGAGAGCCCAGGTGTCATGGATAATTCCCACTCAGATATCCAGAGCCTTTGCTATCTCACCCCACTCCTCTTCTTCTGGCTTACTTCACCTCTGTTTAAGAGACAAGCTGCCATCCCATTGATCCCCCTCCCTCCAAACAGCTACCAAATGCCACCCCCATCCTCAGACCCAGGTACAAGGGCAGACAATAAACTTATGGGTAGAAGGGAGGGCGGCACTTCCCGCTGAGTGCAATTGGGATTTAGGAAAGTTAAACACTTCTCAAGCACAAAATTCCAGCATGGGCAGCAGACAGGGGATTCTGTCCTAGGCCATTCCACATCCACCTGATCAGGAGGTCAGTCCCATCATCGTACTTCTTGCCCATTTTGCACTCTCACTACTTGTTAGTAACTCTGAAATCTCTCTCATTAACTTCCAACAGTGCTGTCGACAGTTTTTGATGCTGGCTGAGGCTCTTAAATCATAGGCGGTTCAAATTTTAAGAGCTGTACAATCCAAGAGAAAAAGTAACAAAAGCAACAAGAATAAAGGCAAAACAGTTTAGGGAACCTTATGACCAGAGGCTTCTGCAGCATTCAGCACACTGATGTCAGTGGTCAGATAGTTGCACAGAAGCTACAAAGTGGTGGTTACTTTAGTGACTCACTTAACTGTACCAATGTACAAATTCCAATTTCAATTGTGCAAATTGTACCGACCTAAGTTGGAAGTAAGTCACCAGTTTGTGAATAGAATAGACTTTATTCATCCCCAAGGGGAAATTGCTTATTACTTGACAAGCTTTTCCAATCTAAGGTGCTAATTATTAATAATACAAATATAACCATATGAGATAATGTTTTATAAAAACTGACTTAGTAAATAAACAAATAATTGATGGAACACACTACTGTAAAGCTCGTTTCACCGTTATCCCATTTAGATACAATGCTTAATTTATAATGGTGGCCACAACAGCTTTGTGGGTCAAATGTACAAACACCAAACATTCACAAGTAATTAAACAAATTTTGCTGTGGTAAAGAAACGCTCTGATTGTTGTGCAAATTGTATTTTCCAAAGAATTCAAGAAAAACTAGACTGAGCTACACAATACTACCAGAACTCCTTTGTACTCTGATCCATTAGACTAACTGAAAATGAATAAACAAACCATCCCCATGCACTTGTGCATTTACTTCAGCTCCATCAGTGACTGTTTTCATTGGCAAGTCTTCCGCTTAATAGATATCCAAACCAAAGCAAAGTGCACTAATTACAAATGCAGAAATACTTCAAAGTGCTTCAGAAAAACAATTTCCAAAACATACTTCAAATACAAAAATGGGGAGATTAGTAAAATGTAAGGATAAAATAAGAAAGTGAAATGCATTCAGATTCAGAAATGCTACTGCTCTCCGGTTCTTTTACAGAAGATAAGGAAAAATGAACACAGTTTTCAGTAAAACGAAATAACTGTTCAACAAAGCACATTTTGAGAGGAAGTTATTAGTGGAATGGCTTCATCCATATTTTTAGATTAAAGGTATTAGCACCTTTGTTCATTTTTGATGCAAATTTAACAAATCCCCTCTTACAAGTTATTAGGCCCTTCTTTTTTCATTTGGTGTAAAACTAAAAACGCACCCGCAGCAGGGCTATGATGAATGCTTTGCCGTTAAATTGATGACATCAGTGTTAATAGATGCTTGTGGGAATGGACTCACTCAGAAAAACGACAGGTTTGCGCTAACTCTCCTCTCTGGTTCCATTAAACTGTGGGAGAGACAGTCCACAAAATGAGATAATCTAATTATAAGAGCACCAGTCCAAACCCAAAAAAAGCAGTGACAGAGATATGATAGTTCTGTTAGATCCTGTCTGTTATCTTAAAAAGATAAAATATTGAAAAAGACAATAATATATTAATTCCTGTTGGTCAGTAGAGTTCATTTTAATTGGATGGTTTTCTGGCCTGGACCCAGTTTTTTGTAAATTGTATGATCCATAAATTTTCAAATGGATTAGGGTCAGGGATTTTAGAAGGCCTTTCCAAAAGCTTGATGTCAGCCTGCTTTCACAATTCCAAAACCAGTTTAGATGTGTGTTTTGGATCATTGTCCTGGAAAATAACGGCTCAAATAGATCCTTAAAAAGCTGTCCTACAGCCATCATGTTTTCATTTTTTCAACTGTCCAGAGACCAAAGAAAATACTTTGTTGCCTGTTTCCCAATGCATGTGTTTTACACTTTTTTTTTTTTGCAACAAAGCTGACAGGCTGAGTGCCATCTATTCTCTTTTCTTTAAATGATTGTTTTGGCACTAGTAGCCCTTATTGAATATGGATAGAGAAGAGGAAATCATGTAGCAAATGGCCAAAGACGGGGATTCGAACCCAGAACAGCCACATCAACCTCTGCACATGGTCCGCACATGTTGCAGACTAAGTAGCCTAGCAAAATGATAGCTTCCAGCACAGTCTGGGCTTCATCCCTTTCACTTGGATTGTCTCAGGGCCAGTCAGTGAGCAGAAGAATTTGTGAACAATGGCATTGATTTTCTGAGCTGTTTTAGAATTGTAGTTTGCCTGTAGATTTAGCAGTGGCAGAAGAGAAAATGAACGAAACCGTTTGGTCAGTGTTGGCCACACTTCCAAAATATTGAATTAACATTAAGTCACCTCGTTTGGATTGGTACTTCTCTCTTTGCAGTGGAGGATGGTTCTTTACAGCGCAGGAAATTTCTGGTAAACTTTATAACTGGACAGGCGCATTACATGCAAGAGGGGCAAACGTTGGCAATTGGGTAAAATTTAAAACCTCAACACAGTCCATGCCTCCAGGAAGCCATCGTTTCTTGATTGCCAAAAGCCCAGATCCTGCCCAAAGCAAATAGCGTGGGACAAGGGGCTGGTTTTTAACCAGGCTACCAACTAAACCCCATTTGCCCATTTTCTATACCCAATCAGTCTGTGCAGAGGAGTTGTTGTGGGGGGACTGTGCTGGTCCTTATGTCATCGATGGGTGAAAAGTGCATCCTAGACAGGTCACCAATCCATCCCAGGACAGACAACCACTCCTACACAGAATCACACCACAGTGCAAAAAAATGCATGGCTTTGAACTGTGGGAGGAAGGTGCAGTATCCACAGTGAACTTGAGGTTCACAAGGAAAACATGCAAATTGTGTGCCAAAATGCCCTTGCAGGGATTTGAACCCAGCTCCTTCTTGCTGCAGAAAAACTGTCTGGTACTTGTGTTGCTCTGATAAGCAACACAAGTACCAGACACAGAAACAGTAGAAGGATAAGAGGAGGATCTGACAAATATCAAATAAAACTGGGAGATACATGTTCTGGGTAGAGTGACAACACAAGGTGAAAGTGAGTGGAAACTGCTTAGAAGGAAGGAGACTAAGTTAATGAATGTTCAGGAAATTATTGGAAGGGAATGACTGAACAAAATTAACGCAAAAAGGAAACGCACAATTCATGAAACTAAATAGCTATAGACACAAAATGACTCACAACTCAAAGGTGATAAATATGTCTTTTTCATTAGGATAATGTGACCTTTGAGAAAAAGTTCTGAATATAATTTGTTCCACGTACATTATAACTTTAACACATAACAATATTAGAAAAAGTAAAAAAAAATAAAATAAAATCTCAAAGACAATACATGAAAGTAGATTCTTGAACCAGATGAAAAATTCCACATTTTTAACTATAATAGAGAAAATGTATCCACTTGTGCCGTCCTCCAGGCCTTTGAAGGTTGTATTTAATATTAGCATCAAACAGATACACGAGGGAAGGTCAACAGCAGGCTGCCTGGATTCTCTGACCACAAGTGGTTTGACGACCCTCGCAAACACGCCGCGACCTACAATTGAAAGAGTTTTTCTTTATTGTTGAAACCATGTTGCCCAAGCTCCTTTTTATCTATTGAAACATGCAAGTCTCCAGGAACACGACCTGCAAAGAGGGGTGTTTAAGCATATCAGCTCTACAAAAACAGCCACATGTTTACAAAGACAAGACAAGCATGTTACGTCCTAACAATGCGGCACTGCCTCCAATCCGCTGCTCTCTTTCACTTACAACATTACATACCCTCGGGGTTAGCAGACCTTCCTTCATGTTCAAAGATTATCTGTTAATCCAAAATGTGCAGGAGCATGAGACGACAGGAAAGGGACCAGAACTCTGGGGGAGGAGGAGTGGGGAGACGGAGGGAGGGAAGGATGCGTGGCTTTATTTGTTTGTTGGCTTTCTTATTAATCCATTGGAACAGAGTGAATTTCCCCCTCTTTTCTGGGCATGTGTTAATGTTTTAGAGCCATTAAATGGAAGATGAAATTTTCAATGGATAGCATGTAAAAGTATTAATTGTAAAGACCATTATTTGGTGTCCATGAGGCTGAATCAGCTTAGCCACTCCATTCCCCCATTTGCATACAAAATGCTTTATTTTGGCAATCAATGAAAGTGCTCCACTGTATGTGTGGCTTATCACATGCTTGCAGGAAATGGATTCCTTAGCCATCTCGTTAAATTCTGTTGATGCAGAACAATTTGAAACATGGCACAGGCAGCAATGACATTTAAAGATGCCTTGGCTTAATTATATTTTGCAAACATTCGGGCTGTTTGTCCTCGGGGACAAAGCGCCTCCACTACAAAGTTAACTTGTTAATAATTCAAAATGAATCTCTCTTTTTGTTGAGCACCAATCATTATCTCCTATTAGAGCTGGTTAAGGGCATTCAAGGTGCCTCAAAGGCTCAAGGGAGACATGCTGCTATTTAATACTTAAAATGAAGTGCACGCATGTGCTACAATGAAGTTTGTAAAATGCAGTGGAAAATAAAATGCTTGCAGTTTCAAGATATTAGCTTTAGACTTCCAGAGGAAAATATGTGTAGTGTAATGAAGAATTGATGTAGTTAATTCGCTGTCTGGAATAATCTCGTCCTGCAAATTAACATGGGAAAATTAACATTCTGGTGACTGACAGCTGGTCAGTCTGCTAGTAAATGCACTTTCTACACTGTTTAATTATGTTTGCAGAACAAATGACTCATAAATTGTAATATATTTGTTGCATTTCCCTGCTCCAAGCCCAATGTCTTAATTTCCGTGTATACATAGGGAAGAAATTGCAATCACAAGGTAGAGCACACATTCAGACTCTCCTTACAGAGAGGTGAGAATGTTTTGTTCATGTCAGCCCACAAAGGCAACACAAATTTAAATTGCATCCCTTGGTGATAGTCTGTCCTCCTCATAGACATAAATTAAAAGGCGTTCAGACTGGCAAACGCACAGCTAAAAAGACAGTCAAGGTCTGGCCCATATTGTGAAACACATTTCAACTCCATTAATCCACTTCATTCACTTCTCACAGCTGGCTTTCTTCTTTGAATACACTAAACTAGAAAAGAAATGTGACAGTGTGTCCTTCATGACACTCAAAGCCAGGTGCATCCCCATCAATATCAGCAAAAAGAGGAAAAAAAATTAAACCATCTCAAAACATATACTGTAGGAGTGCAGTGATTTAATATACTGCCATAAGCCCTTGCTCCTACACTCGACATGCAATTTGGAAATAAATTGACTGATTTAGATAGAGGCACAGGGAGGAGAGGGAAAAAAAAGAAAAAAAAAAAACTGATGTAAACCTGGTTCGCTACTATTGAGTAAGGTGACATTGCGCAACAAATCACTTGCATGAATAGAGAAAGAAAACGATTTCTATTTCTAAAAAGTAATTTTGTTTGGGGAAGGTGCGTTGATTGCCATGTGTGTGAATCTATTCCTTACTCGGCTCGAGGAGCCTGAACATTTTACACAAGTCAATGTTATATTTTGCTGTTAGCATAATAATCAGAAAGGCCAGACTTTCATCCAAAGAATAACAGAATCTCATTTATTCCAAGTACATAATAGAAGGCCAACTGCAACAGCCTATCTCTCCCATTCTTTGCATATCTTGCTGTGCGGGGAGCAGAAAGAGTTGACTTTTACAGCTGCAAAGTCCATTGTGTTTTAATTGAGCCCAATGAAGAATAATTAAGCAATTACAGTGTTGATAAGAGAGAGGCATAATAAACAGATAAAAGACAAGTGCTTGTACACTGCAGAGTGAATTGGACATACCTCCGGTATGGCGTCACCATGAGAAGACAAAGGATCAAAGGCAGCGTCCGAAAAGGGCCAACAGCCTGTGTTTCCTTCTTTTGTAAAAAGCTTGTGGCTGAATGTAGTGAAAATGCTCATGGTCAGACTCAAAATTTAAGACTTCCCAGCTGGATTTTGGGAATGGGAGTGCACTCTGATATTTTCTTCACTCTGACATTAGTGGGTTTTATTTTTTGAGTAATTGCACAGCTTGATGTGTACTCAGGGGTTTCCATGAGAACGATGAAAGTCTTATTTCAACAATGCTGCAATTATGGGGGGAAATATGGAAATACATTTTGAGCCGGTTCACAGTTGAGTTGGCTGGAATAATAGGAGCAGAAAACAGAAACAGGGAGCAGGAGTGAAAATGGCAATTTGAAACTCAACTGTCTTTAAAATAGCAGTCCATAATGAACAGTAATCCTTACATCCAGAATCACTAACACCCTGGATGTGTCAAATACTGCTGTACAATTCATCTTACCTTGAAATAGTCCATGGTACCACAATTTTCCAAACAGTGGTATCTGTTTTATTCAATATACATCAGCCATAATCTCTGTTGGCATCATATGCTGGTTGGCAGTGATAATCTATAATCCATTCATCCAGAGAGGGTACACAAATACATATTTGTTTCCTGGGATTAAAAGCTTATGGAGGGTGTATGGCATGGCCAATAATGTTCATCCATGCCAGCTATGACAGCATTTTCAGCTGTATTCTGAATAAAGGATTTGCTTTTAAGTCACAGAGCAGTATCCAACAGTATCTGAACAAAAAAAACAAAACAATTTAAATACAGAGAAGCTACCAATGCACATCTCTTTTTCAATTTTAGGAGTTCCACATCTGAAAAAGTTGTACACATTTAAAATAGTCACTTAATATTTGTGCCTGTGGTCAGGAAAAAGGGTCACAAACCCCAGGCTCATTGCAATCCAATTCAAACATAAAGCCAATTATTCTCAGCATTAAATCTGTAGATGCATACGCATGGAGCCTTCTGTCAGTCGCTTTCATTCATTTCGCGAGTATTCTCATCAGTCAGCAGGAAGCATGACAGAACAATGCCACTGGTAATAGGGGGGGGAGCAATGTGGTGCAGTATAGCTAACATGAGATCAGTGAAAGAAACAAAGACGACGATGACAGAAATGGTGAAACATCTCCGTCCCAGTGCTGCAATCTATTTAACAGTCACAAAACAACCTTCACTTACTAGAGTCTCTTTTAGTTGTCTTTTTTCTGAGAATGCATTATCAAGATTTTCCCATATTTGACATTATACTCTGAATTTGGATATATAGTGTCTTACAACAATGCCAATGTGCATAGCGGCACAGTTAGTAGCACTGCTGCATAGCAGCAAGAAAGTCCTGGGTTCAAATCCCAGCCTAGGACCTTTTTAGAGTTCATAGAGCTGTCAGGTTCTATCCAACCATATGTGGGTTTTCCCCCACAGTCTAAAAACATGACTGCTGAATTAACTGGTCACTCTTAAGTCCCCTTAGTGAGTGTGTGTATGCATGGTCGTTTGTACTGTATGTCTTTATGTTGGCCTGTGATGGATTAGCGATTTGTTCCGAGTGCACTTTTATGTTATTACATTAACACGGTGCTGTGTACACCCAAGAGTCAAGTAACGATGGAAAAGTCTCCAACTCAAATTTAAGTTAATATATTAAAGATTTACAAAGTGATTTATTCAGGAGGAGACAGTCAGAAAATGGTATCAGAGCAGTGGATAGCTAATGTACCATATAAAAGCGCTCTGCCGAGAGCTCAGTTTGCCAGTATTTCACCATAGTGACAAAGGAGATCTAAACACAAAAACTAGAGTCTGAAACCAGCTCTGAAGTTCTGGCAGCATTCATAGAGGCACTGGGATTTTTGCACCTGTTCTGACCTGCGATTTTACGCTGATGTCCACAGGGGTGCATTGGCATGTTCCATTTAACAACTTTATGTTAGAGAGTCATACTGTGTTTGTGAAAGGGTCACTTTTTACTACATAACCAATCAATGTTTTCAAATGTCATTTTAAGCACAAAATCACTCCTCCAAAATTCTGTAAATCTATCTGTAGTTAGTTTTTTTCCACAATATGTTGTTTAGTCCTAAAAATACATTTAAAGCTAAAGCTACACATACAGCTGGTGGGATGGAAGTTAAAATCCTGATGTGCAACAACACAGCTGTAATTTTCCCTACCATGCAAAACATATCACTTCACCAATGAACGCAAATGACTAAGCATAAATTTTATATAAATGAAGAACACATTAAAACTATGAACAGCTTTAAAGGAATTGCTTTCATACCCAACAAGGTTTATGCTCACAAACAGCAGTTGTGCCTACACATACTGTATTCCCATTAAATAGGCCAAATGACATGATATTTAATAACTGATTACCCACATTTCACTTTGCACACCAGGTTTTTTTTTTACTGCCAGATCTCCATGATTTATAAATGATTTCAATAGAACCTGTCTGGCAACACGATGGCGGCCAAGAGCTCTTGAAAAACAACTGATCAAGAGCTGATGTGAAGAAGTTATGGACAGCGCAAGGCACTGTCCAAACTAAAACCTTTCAAATAGCCCGACTCCAACTCAAAAATCACAAAAGAATCCAGAACTACAGGAGGACATCAGTTAACGCCAGTGTTTATGATTCAACAATAATAAAGACTGAGCAAAAATGGCCTTCAAGGTAGCATTCCAAGGTCAAAACTACATACTGCTGACTGAAAAAGAACAAAAAGGCCATTTTACATTTGCCAAATGTGCCATAATATCCAAGACTTTCGAAAAAAAACAAAAAAAAGTGCTGTTGACAAAGACAAAAGTTGTCATTTTAAAATGTGTGTATCCTGGTACAGTTTGAAATAAACAAACTTTTTTATAAGAACAAAGAAGCAAATAAGTGTAGACCAAAATTCTTTCATAGCGATGTAAGAGATTAATTGCCTGTTCTTGCAAACATCATAACCCCCTTAAAAAAATCTACACTACCTCTTCAAGCATAGCCGATGAAAACCATTGACCAGCTCATAGCATACAAACATTTCCACGAAACTGTTTATGCCGTCGCAATATTTTGTATTTCACCATATCTGTATAAAAGCTCTACTAAGAAAACAATTTCTGATGCACTTCACCGAGATAAAATTAGGACCCATGTGATGCTGTACAAAAGGCAGCTCTTGTGGTCTAGAATTATTTACCTCATTTTTGCAGAATGGCACTTCACACTGTAAAAATGACCGTTCCTACCTATAGCAGTAATACTTTTATTTCCTAAATTTGAAAGATACTTTGAAAAAAAAAAAAAAAAGACAGTGAATTGAAAATAGAAAGTACACAGTAATCAGCAAATTAGATGTAGGTGTAAAGTGAAAAGTTTCTGAAACTCCCAGTTTCAGAAACTGGAACTGCAACAAGCTGTTAATTTGTTGCCGTCGTAAAGCTAATCTGAAACGGGTCAAGTTAAAACAATGACATCTGACCAAAAGGTACAATCTTGAACAGTCACACTGCAGTCTCAGCTTCACAATCACTAGATTTCTAATCTTCTTTTAAAGCTTTTTTTTTTTTGTATGAATAAAGGGTGATATTTAAAAAAAAAACAAACTTTAAACATCATTTAAAAATTAAAACCAAGAATTTTGGTTTTAACTGAAAGCTAATGGATCTTCTCATCTTAAAAACAGAAACATTAAATAAAAAGCTAAGAATAATTTGCATGTCACTGCTCAAAAATATTAAGCTGTCTACCTCTGACTGAGAGTGTTATGACAGTGAATCCCTGTGGGTTCTGGGAATTGCATAATAAGTGGAGTTGCATTTCATTATCTGCATAATAAAGAAATTATGCAATGGTTTAAAGATGGTATAAAAGGCAAATAGAAATGAATGTGACCCTGGGGGAACTATGCAAAGTGTCCTACAATATCTATTCCCAGACTAAATGTTTTCAGAACAACTAGCATGTCCACATAGTATACATATTTAACTGTGTGAAAGACAACTTAATGTGATGGATGTCAGAATGGTACAAATTCATTTGTATTTCTTTATAAGCCATGAAGTACACTAATTTATAAAACCATTATACCCCTTGAATTTTACATTATGTCACATTGCAGTCAAACTTCAAAGTATTTTCCTGAAACTTTCTGTGATAGATCAACACAAAGTAGTGCATAATTTTAAAATAATTTCTGATGTTCATTTTCTTTAGCCATCCTGCATCCCCAAGTACTTTGAGGACACTTTTTGTCACAAACACAGTCACATGTTTTCTACCAGTTTTGCACATCAAGGTACCAATGCAGTGAATCTGAACGGTAAACTTCAAGTCTTACTACAAATTCTTAATTGGATTTAGGTCTTGACTTTGGGCCATTCTAACCTACAGTGAAGCCAAAAATATTCATGCTCATAAAAATTTTATTTCTTCCTCAAAGATTAGTGGAAAAAATTTTGTTGGCATTACAGCAATTAAGTCATTCTTATAATTGCTAGTCAGTTTGTTAGATGTTTCCCTTAATATTTTCTGACAATTTATCTTTAGTAACAAGTTCCAAGTTTTGGAGGTTGGAAGGCTTCCTTACCATCACTATAATATTTAGCTCCCTTCACAGATTCTCTGTAAAATTCAAGTTAAGTCTCTGGCTGTTGTCCAATGTTAATATTACTTCCAATCAGAAGAAAAATGTTGGTACACTTAAAAGATTACTATAAAACCTTAGCCTTCTAGTAGTAGGTAATGTTTAACTGAACTGCAATTATCTGTTCAATTCACTGGCACCAGCATTCTGCATCCAATCATCTGATTATCAAAATGGATTTATAAAATGAGCTCCAACAATTTAAATTTTAAGCTCATTTTATTTTTTTTAGGTCTTTGAACAGTTTCCAAGTTCAGTTGATTAACTCAGTTTGTAACATTTAATCAAAACTGCTGTCTGTGTGATTCTTAGAGAAAAAGTGCAAATGACTCACTGAGATGTACATTTTTAGACTAAACAGTAACATTCAAAGCTTTTTTAAACTGTAAACGCTGCTTGTTAGATTCATAAGCTTTTTTTATTCTTCACAATTTATACAAACTTTTTGTGAAAAATTTGCAAAAATTTTACTTAGCTTATCAGAAGAGCGTAAACATGCATAACATTTTGCTTTCACAGTAAACCCAATAGCTACGTAGGCTTTGTCGTATTTCCTTGTCTTTTTCTGCCATCACTTGCTGTAATTGCCTCTGCTGCAATTCTCTTTTCACCATCACAAACTTTTCAACTTCCCATCCTCCATCAGTTCTGCAAACTACAGATGGGCAGATTGATCCAAAATATTGGTAATATTGATACCAAGTCGATATTAATATCGCATCAATCCCAGCAGGGTAGGAACAATCCTTCAGTTTCACTTTGGAAATGTTTTCCATTGTAGTTTCTCAGGTTTATCTTATCCATTTATCTAAAACATTGTTTTGATTTGCTTTCTATTTATAATTTATTTGCACTTTAAGTAAAATGCACACAAGTTTCCTTTGTTTTTCTGTTGTTTCTGTTTATCGTGTTAATATTTTTGAAGACACCTATAAATTAGAAACAAATTCTGTCCTAGGTTTCAATTACATAATTAGGAGGGGGGGGGATGTCACAAAACACTTAACAAGTGTGATGGTGTATAAAACTTTGATAGTAAAAAGTATTGATATCTTCATTGATAACCTGTTTACTTGGTATTGGATTAGTACCAACATATGCTGTATGACACACCTCTACTGTACACCTGTGTGACTCTCTAGGCTGTTTTGTCTACTGGGTTGAACAGGCAGCCTGTTGATTAGTTTGAGCACTGCTGCCACCTAGTGACTGGAGGATTGTTTATTATGCAAGTATGAATAAAGACACCACTCCAGAAAAGTCACCCTGCCTCTCACCCCCCCACCACCACCACCACCATTTGACATGTACTGCTGTAAGGTAAGCCTACAACTGAGTCTTGAGCCTTTTGCACTCTCTTGCCTTTTGTTTTCTTCTAGGACTGCCTGTATCTACCTCAAGTGTATACAAGGCACAGTAACAATAATCGGAATCACAATATCAATGTTCTCAGCTTCATTATTAGAAATGAGTGCTTCAACTAATTTAAATGGGAAACAGTATTGTTTGTATTGTAAATTCACATTCTGCAACATCTGATGGATACTTACAGTTAGAAGGCTTTTTCTGAACAGCTAAAGAATAGAGACTATAGTGAGACTCATGACAGTTTTTTTCCCAACCATGTAAATATCACAAAATTCTGAAACTATTGACATGAAATGCTGTAGTATTGTCTGGTAGACGGCTGCAGTGACTGTGGACTTCAGAAAACACAGTGGACCAACACCAGATGACACAGCACCAAAAACCATCACAGACTGTGGAAACTTCTCACTAGAAGCAACAAGGATTCTGTGCTTCTCCGCTTTTCCTCCAAATCCTGGGACCTTGATCTCCAGATGAAAGGCAAACTTTACTTCCATTTTGAGCCACAGATCAACAGTCCAGTTCCTTTTCTTCTTAGCCCAGGAATGAGGCGCTTCTGATGTTGACTTTGGTTCGAGTGTCTTGACATGAGGAATGGGACATTTGCAGCCCATGGGTAGGATTCATCTGTGTATAGTGGCTCTTGATGCACTGACTCCAGGTTCAGCAACTCTTTGTTAAGATACCCCAAATGCTTGAATGGATTTTGTTTGACATTCCATTCAAGACTGCGGTTATCGCTGTTGTTGGTGCTCCTTTTCCTACTTTTTTTCTTCCAGTCAACTTTCTATGAATATATTTGGATACAGGACTCTGGGAACAACCGACTTCTTTAGCAGTGAACAGTTGGGCTTTATTTATCTCGTGGAGGGTGTCAGTGATCGTCTTCTGGACATCTGGCAAGTGTCCTCCCCTTTATTGCTAAATTAAACCTACCACAGCTATTTCTGTGGCCCTCTAGACTCAATATCCTGCAGTTGTAGTTCTCTCCATGGTGGTAGTAACTACCTCCTCAGCATGTTAATGTTCTGCAGAGGTCTGCTAACGAGTCATCATTTGAGCCAGGTGTGTTGAACCAGAGAGAGAACTAAAACATGCAGGATACCAATTCTACAGGGCAACAGAAGGACAAAATCAAGATAACAGTTGTGTGCTTAAATATATATATATATATATATATATATATATATATATATTACACTACAATAAATTTGACTTGTACTGTAGAGTTGCATGCAGATTGCTGTCCCTGGTATTCTTAAAATGTTAAGTGAGTAAAGACCTCTTTGTAAATTAATGTAATCTTACTTAGGGTTGTCGGATTATATACTTCGATAAAATCCGCCTCTTTTTTTTTTATTAAAGAGGCATTCATCCTCCATGTTTTAAATCCATCTTTGTACGGCTACTTCTGATCTCCTCGAAGTATACAAATGAAGATTTTAGGCGGGGGATGAAAGTGTCCCACCTGCTTGAAATTGCCACTGCGCCTCTGCTCCCAGTCCATCATGTCATGGAAGATTGGGATCATGACATTCCTCAGGTCGGGTTGGGGCACCAGGGTCACCTCCAAGAACGGTCCAATCATGGCCGGGATGAAGTTCAACTTGTGTTCCCCTACGTCCAAGACAAAGTTCAAGACAAGGGTTCGACTTTTGATTGACTCGTGAACTTTTGCACCTGACATGACGCTGAGGGAAATTTCATTTTGCGAAGGGCTTTTTTTGATTGGAGTAAAACTTCTCAAAGAATTGTATGTATGAGTGGAATTTTTTTTTAAACTTATATGGCATATTTATGAAGTGATATGAATGTATTTTAAAGACTTAACTTTAGCTAAATTTATGATCTACTTCTGTTTACGTATCATCGTAATCAGTAAGACTAAGCATTTATTTCTGTATCTTTTGATGAGCATGGCTGAAGGCTAATGAAGCTAAAAATAAGCCAAGATTTAGCTTTTATTAACACTTTTTCCTTCCACTAGACTTTCCATGAATCTGCTTGGATACATTACTTTGAATATCAATGAAGGTAAAGCCTTTTATGTATATCTTCACTGAGTGATCAGTGATTACAGGCCATAGCATGAGCAGCATTTGAGATGCATTTTAAGTTCTTCTCAAATTGTGAAAATATACAATTAAAAAGAAAAAAGTTTGACTTAAAAATTTAAATGGGTTATTACAGTAAAGTGAAGACCAGTTAAACAAATAAATAAACAAAGCCACATGTATGAACTCCAGCCTTAGTGCATCTATCTCACACATATGTAATAATTTCCACCATTTGGATTCAGTTTACCTAAATTCTGCCACATGCTGAAGATCTCACAGCCCATCATCACTCTCATGTCTCCATACCTGCATGAGAAAGAAAACAAATTGCTATCAGGAATGCATGCTGCTGACATGCAAAGATTAAAAGGACTTGTATGGTACATGCTGTTAAACCTAAGCCGTGCTGCTGAATGAACACGATTTCCATTTGCAGCAGCTGACACTCACTTCTCCAGAATCTTCTTCCTCTTAGAGGGCGAGAAGGACTCAAGCTGAAGACAAGGCTGGTTGATGAATATTACAGACAGGTAGAAATACGAGTCCCAAACCTGGAAAATCGCACAGACCAAGCTTTCTTTTAAAAAGTAGCATTTTATAGAATTTCGAGAGACAAATTTGGCATTTGTTCTACAAATAGTTCCATTCATTTTTATTCGTCTTGTCTGATCTGCTTTAGTTTTTAACCCAACATGTTACTTGTGATTATTAAATAACTAGAGGCATAAGTCCCTTAACATCCTGGAGATGAGTTCAAAGATGGGATTCAAACAGCTGTACCTTGTAATCAAACTTGTCGTTGAGGAAATTCTTCCTCAGGGCGTCAGAAAGGTAGAGGACGGTTGTGATGATAACGCTGAGAGAAAAGGGCAGACATTTTATTGACTATTCATATCTGGAAGGCACTTGTGGGAAAAGAGTAAAACAGAACCTCAAAATGTAAAAACAATAAATAAATACAAAGAAAGAACAGCAACAATAGAAGAAAAGAACTCATGCAATCATCTCTTTATAATCTCACGATCTATTTTTCTATGACCGTGGTCTTACTTGTTCGTGACGAGTCGCATCACGGTCCAGTCTTTGGGAAACATTTCTGGTCTGATTAGGATTCTGAAGACTGTGAAGACGTGAAGCAGGAAGTCCTGCAAAATGAACCCACACATGTAGTCAGACGACACTTAGAGGCAGTTTGCATATTCATGTGTACACGTTTTATAAAGTATTAACTTTCATTTGCTGCAGTCTTATAATAAAGGTGTTTTATTTATGCTTCCCGTTTAAAAAAAAACAACCTTAAATCCAATAATTGCTTTTGCACATGTCAGCAATACATCAGCAGTTTTGTATTTACAGGAAATGATAAAATATGGATCTCAGGGTGATTACAAGTCGCCTGCAGGCATTGGCTGAAATGCATGTACTCAATCAAATGATGCTATGCTCAATTTAGTTTGTTTTTCTAGTGAGATGACTTGAAAATACTCAATATGAAAAATTATGCCCAGTGATGAATGACTATTGATTTAGTCGGAAAGTACTTTCATATATTTATTAAGTGATTTTGCTATGGCACCACATTGGGTGCTTACCTTCATGAAAGCTTTCTAACTATATAAAATAAAATAAAAAACGCTATGGCTTTGATTTGCTTTTTTGAAAGTAGATTTAAAAAAAAATATTAAGAAAAAAAAACACAAACAAGACAAGTAAAGAAAAAATTACAACATAACCCCCTCAAAACAAAACAAAAAAAATTAAAGAATAAATAAAAGAATTAAAACAAATTCTGGTATGCATTTGCAGATCTTTTTTGCTAAAAGGTGATTTTGAGAAAAAAAAAAAAAAAAATAAATAAAAATCACTTTTGGCAAAAAATGACTTGGGCCATTGTTTTAGGACGGTGACAATAGTAGGTTTAATTTCAGAAAAGCACAACGATAGTATTGTAGATGGATAATTGAGAACAGTTTTCCAAAAGAGTGACGGAAAAGGAAAGGAAAAAAAAAAATATATATATATATAGCCTTACCCTCAGGTCGTCTTTGCTGCTGAATGCCTGCAGCAGCTTCTGGTAGTGTTTGTCACTCATGTGTCTCAGGAGTGCCAACAAACACACCACAAACTCACCCTGACAGAATAAATGCAAAGAATAAATACAATTTAGGTTAGGGAACATTAAAGGTGCATAAACTTTAGATTCTAATTGTCCTGTTTCTCGTTTTTATTGCCTTGTTTTCCTTTATTTGACATTTTCAGGACATGTTAGACGTCCAGGTAACAGCCTGCAAGAGCTAATCCAACATAATCACTGTCTCAATGGGAAAGTCTTCCCCCTATATTTAAGTTTCTATTATCACTTAGTATAAATTACGACTATCAACATCTCCACTCCCCATCTTAATTACCGCCTGTAATATTAATAATGTTGGTGGAGTGATAGTCGCGACTCAATTTAACATCCCTTAATTACACTTGGATATTTTGCACGTAGCCAAAGCTATTTAGCATGAGCACACACACCCAACACACACACCCAACACACACATGCACACATACAGTGACATCCTGAAACTGCAGTCTCATGGCAGGCCCAGCAGGTTGGGGCCGGTTGCTGATTTCCAGGATGGTCTTCAGCAGCACTTCCAGCAGGCTTTCCACTATTAGCTCCACTTCCTCTGACACAGCAGGCTCCTAAACAGCAGAGAAATCAAACATTTTTAACAGGAGCCACTTACCAGCATCCACAGTCAGCTAGCAAAATAGAAAGAAACATTTTGATTACCATTATTTGAGTGAAGAAAAGGGAACAAAAATTGAGACTTAGTGACTCCATTGTGGCATTTTTTGCTTTAATAAGCTTTGGAGAGCTTTTTTTTTTTTACCTACCCATCCTTCCTACTGTATTGAGTGCCAAGATAAACTTAGCTCCTTGTCTAGTCTCGATTGTCACAGTGCCAGTTGTTTAAAAAAATGCTGAGACTGTAGATCTGATCAAGTTCAGCAGAGGTTTTGTTTGCTATTCTGAACTTTTACAAACTATAATGACATAAGTTACTAGAATATGTACATTTGGTCTTCTGTTCTGAACATTAGGTAGAAGCATTAGATTGATTAGATTAGTAATCACACAGATGCAACTGTTAGGGTCATATTAGTTCATTCAATTCACTGTTTTCAGAGCGGGTTCCTTAGGGCAGCGCTGGGCAGTTCAACTGCAGAATGAGGAACACTTTCAGAAACAGAAATGTGCACATTTTGGATGGGACAGGACGTTTCAGAAGGAGTGGAAAAACCATCAAGTTTAAGCATGAAAAACCAACCTAAACCATAAAAAGGTTCCATTGTTCTATGACATAAAGTCCATACTTGATGTATTTTTATCTCAATTTTAAATAAACAAAATAAAGGCACACAAAAGTTATCAAAATAGAGATTAATAAGCAGTTTAAAAGCATTCACATTCAGAAGTTGGCATCATTGGATGAAAAGGCTTGTCAATTAGCAATGATCCACACACTGAACAGGAGAAAGTTTAGGACATTAGAGGCTGTTATTATCCCTGAAGCATCCAGCCAATGTTCAGAACAAAGGAAGTCTTTTGTTTAGGATATAAAATGTCATCAAGAAACAGAATAAGTAGTCCAGTTCCCTTCTATTTTATCTCTTAGGACTGATTATTTAATAAAAAAAATTGTTCTTGGCATTAGATACCCTTTTAACAACTGCATTAACGTACCCAGTTTAAAAATATGAATATTTACTTTTTCGTACGTGATATTAAGCTAATAAATGATTTGGATGCATCTTTATACACTTAGCCACACAGTTCTGGAGGCTTATATGTAAATATATTTTATCTCAGTTATAAATACAAAAGAAAGGCTCACAAAAGTGATCAAAATGTAATATAACTAAACAAAACAAAGCAGTCCACCTCCCTTCTTGTCTTCTCTCTCCACCTGACAAAACATACAGGTTTTGGACAGATAATGAGAAGCTACCAACTCTGTCGCCTCCCTTTAAATATGGTGCCAATCTGAGGAGTGTCTGTCCTTCTAGGAGCCTTTGCCATTAACTGAACCTTCTGGCAAAAATCTGGGCAATCCAGACCCTTGACACACATACACACACGATAATCGGACAGATGGAAAAGCTCAAAGTCACTTTAACAGCCCCACTGCTAAATTGACCAGCCTCATTAGCGAGCCGCACACCTGCCAATGTCCATGTTGCCACCGCTAATTGACAGCGCGCAAACAAACAAAGCAGTATGGCTTGTGGAACGCTTTGCCAGGGAGGCAGCTTCACGAATCAATCTTACAGCTGCAAAACCGCCTACACTTGGCTTCAATTACCTCCGGAGACGGCGCTAACTTTGACCGACGCAACCAGCTGCAGCTCAAGACAGCCCAACGTGTCATTTTGGTCCCATGTTAACTATTTGTACTCACCACGGTGCCGTTGTCCTCCTTCTTAATGAGGGACAGCATGCTGGTGAAGATGCGTGCACACATGACCAGATCTCTCTGCTCCTTCAGGCAGGTGTGCAGCACCCGCAGCACGACGGGTAGCAGGATGCATCGGGACTCTGTGAAACAGAACGGTGGACACGCATCAGAAAGTGACTGATAGTTACATTCATTTATTCTTATTTAGTTATCTTCACATTTTCTGTTGAAAGGTTATGAAATGAAAGCTAAGTGAGGCAAATTTGGAGTTAAATTTGTATCTTAAGGGGTTTTTATTAGCTTTTTTTCTAAGCAAAACTTTTAAGTATTTGACATAACTCTTTTTTCAGTGAAGCTTAAAAAAAAGTTTAAATTTACTATGCATGATATCATTTGTTACCGTTACTAATAATGTCTTGTGATACCATTCTATAAGGTAAACTACAAAAATATGTAACAAAGTTTCATGTTTTAAAATCTCTCTCAGACAAAATCCCCCAATTTTAATTTGGTTATTTAATGCATAAAATATAGGCCAGGTTTTTCTTCAATTACACAAATGAATAAGCCATTGAGCGATAGGAATAATAAATATTCAAAAATAAAGTAAAAATTGTTCTCCCTACATTTGCTGGCATTTAGCAAATAGAAATAACGTAAAACAACAACAAAAAAAAACTGTTTAGTCTGATTTAACTTCAGAGCAAAAAGTCTTTTTTTAGGTGTGTGAAAATACCTGGCTTCACTTTCCAAATGTAGGCTTTTAGTCAAACATTAGATTATAAAACTTCATTCTAAAACTGTGCAGCTTGAATATCAAACTATTTCAAGGAGTTTATGCGAAAATCACGCACTTTACAAACCTTAAAATTGAAATTCTAGCATTTTTAAGGGTTTTAAGCACTACTACAAACTCTTATAAATGTTTTTTGTGTTTTCCGTCTTACTACATATTCTAGTTAAGTTTCATAAATATCCAGAAAAGTGGCTGTCCATCCAGATTGGGCAATACATTAGTAATATTAAGGGAAAACATTCCCACAGCATCCCGCTGCCTCCACTGCACTTGATAGCTATAATAATATCACTCATTGGTTTGCAATCTTCCTCTTAACTACTCCAAACAAACGTCTTGTAGGTTGTGTTCATACACCCTTCTTTCCACAACTGAACAAAACTCAGAAGCTTCACCTGGGTTAATGTAAAGCTGGCTTTCCACCGTCTTGGAGATGCACTGCAGCTTGACCGCCTCCAGGGGGCTGTCAGCCTGGACCACGGTGGGCAGGCTTGCCAGCGTCTCCCTGACGAACCCGGCCACATCCCGCACAGTGAAGAACTTCAGCAGCTCGCTGTAGATCGCCGGGAACGTCCGCAGGAACACCGCCTGGGCAGAGGGAGACGAGGAACGCTCGGTGATAAACGAGCAACATCCATTACGACCATAATCACTCAGCTAAAGGACTTATATACCAACATTAGATTAAAAAGAGGCTTTCGCAGAAGCGCACGCACGGATTTCTCATATAAGAAACAATATTTTCCTTTATCCTTGCCTAAATCAGGGCTGCGTACTGCTAAACTAATTTGCAGAGAAAGCAAATGGGGGCACATTCAGGGGATTCATTACACCAGGTTTTCTACAAGAAAACACACACAACCTTCACATTCACTACAGCGTGATTCCAAAGATTTTTTGTAATTAAAATCAAATTAAATCTGCACTTGCAAGACAAAAATGACCATCAGGAGTGGATTTGGTTGCAACTCCAGCCTGTTGGAACTATGGAAGATCAACAGGAATTGCAGTCTGCTAGTTATTGGAAAATTCTTCATTACTAATTTTTACTAAAAATTGGACTTCTAATCTAAAATATTAAAAGAGAATCCTTTTTTTTATTGCAACAGCCCAGGCCAGGTTGTCTTTGTGTGACTGTGTGCAGCACATGTAACAGATTAGGTGGGATTAACATCAGCCTGACCCGCATCCTCCCAAAGCTATTGTTGTGTTGAAAATAAAGATTAAAGCAGATCAGAGGAAACAGATTGCATCTACATGGAGATCTAATGCTGCACTCACAAAGTGCCTTAAAAAGACGTCTGAATTTTCACATTTTGTTACACAACAACTACAAACTTCAATGTGTTTTAAGGAGTTAGTGTGTTCAAGTTGCTGTTCAGTGTTAGTTTTTACTAAGTGCTCTCACTAGAGCCGCCTCTTGCACGTGTTTGCTGCCTCACCTGAACGGACGCGTTCAGCGTTCTGATGGATAGATTTTCCAATTTAACTGACTTGTAAAGGCTTGCTTCAATGGATTTTATTTATCAAGTATCAGATAAACACACAAACACCACATCTTGCAGATTTTTTATTAAATTTGTTTATGAAAGGTGTCTGGATGCTTTAGAAAATTATCGTAACGGTGATTCCTGCAGCTGTAAAGCTGGAGATTTTTTTTTTTTTTTTTTCTGTCCACACTCCTCTGACAGAATATGAAGTGCAGTAAATTGTTTAACCAGAATTAGAGAGCAGACAAAAGATCAAAACAGGCAACACAACACAAACACCCAGAAATAATTTCCTGACAACAGCGCTCAGCCGCGCAGCATTTGCTCCCACTGTGCAATTAGGATTATCTTTGGCATCTATAACTTGTTTGTTTTGGTCTTGGTTGAAATGCGCGAAAGCAGCCGCCTCGCAGAGCGGACCTCCCACCGGAAAAAGAAAAGAAAACTGTCACAGAAATTCCTAACTCTCGACTCCGGGCCCCTCTGGCAGCGTGTAATTCAATTGCAGACAAATTCTCAACCCGTCACAACAGCATTAGCATCCTCTACGAAAGAAAACGCGATTTGGTGCAGCAGGCGGAGAGAGGCACGTCTCTGATTATTTTTTATTTTTTTACTTTGCTTAGCACACAAACACAGCTCTGGATACACACACACACCTGCGTCTGGGCGACTGGACTGATGCCTTTGCTCTCCTGGGAGAGGAAGAAGCGGATGGACATGAAGAGCTCCAGGATGCAGGCTCTGAACTCCTCCTCGTTCTGGCCTCCGGTGGCCAAAGAGAAGAGCCGGCGAGACTGGATGATGTACTTGAAGATGTAGTCGCTGGCCTGGAAGACAGAGAGACGCGAATCAGTCCCTGCTTGTTGGTTAAATAGAAGAGTTTGAACAGGTTTTACATGTAAAGTTTTAAAAGTAAAGTAAAAAAGGAACTCTTTAGCAGAGATGTACTAATAGTCACGCACACACACAAAAGTACACTTTTGTTTAACTTTGTGTTTTGGTACACTTGATGTTAGATTTAGACTTTTAGAAACCTGCTAAAAGCAGAAAGTCATCATCTACTGAAATAACCCTCGTTATTCAGTAGGGTAATAACTGAATAATAGTCATCGTTTCTCGATGACTATTAGTGGCATCACAAAGCACAGCTGATTACTCAGCTGTGCTGCAGCGGTGTGGTGCTGCAGACTTGTCTGCGGTGTATATGCCCCATTTACTATTCATCGACAGAGACAGGTCTGCAGTACATTTCCGCATGCATCATTAAAATAAAATGATGAGGATCCCCAGCACCAGAGGCTCTGGGTTTCTGCTGATTAAACCTTATTGCAGCATGACTGACAGAGGGGTTTAGAAGGAGACGCGGTGGATGCGAAAGCGAAAGCTCAAGAGGGAAATCTGTTTTTGTCTTAAAAACATTCTTTTTTAAAAAAAAAAAAGGAGAAAGGTCCAGGTTACCTTCATGTATGCCTCACCTTCAGCACCTGCTGTATGTGATCCTGGTGCTCTGCATCGACAATGCGATCCACGTACCACTTCAGCACTTTGATCAGGTCCCTGGAAAAGACAGAGAAGCGCACACACACACAACAGCTTGATCCCCGTTTACCTCCATCTGCATCTCAGCCCGGCTTTCAAACCCCCCCACCCACAAAAAACAGCAACCCACAGTGGATGAGGCAACGCGGCGGTTTAACGTGTAACCCTGTTGCACCTGTTTCGTCAAGGTGGATGAAGTTGATGCTGCAGCCGAGAGTAATGATGGAAATATAAATGATGAATGCCATGAAATAAATATTGTGGCTTGGTAAAGTTAAAAATCTACTCCAGGTAGTGGTGTGTTTTTAATGAGGGAAAAGCTGTCACCACCTAAGACTTTCTATATTTTACTGCTATTTTATGTGATAGGACAACACAAATGAGCAGATAAGTTAAAGAAGAATGACGTGTTTTGTTTACTTTGATAGCCATAAGTGTCGAACTTAAGAAACTTGGCCGTCCGCCTCAATTGACACACCAGTGAAGGGGAATATTAATCAGAGAAGTGGCAAAGAGGTTCACGGTAACTGGTGGGATTGCAGAGGTCTAAATATTTCTCAAAAACTTTAAATATCTGGGCTTTATGGAAGAGTGGCTAAATGCTGGGAAATCCTGGGGAAAAAAAAACTGATAGAGGCTGCAGAAGGCACAGAGTTTCACTTTAAAGCGGGACAACGACCCTTAACATCCAGCCAGCGCTACAATGAAATGGTTTATGTCAAACCACATTCAAGTGTTCTGAATAAAATACACAAAACTTTGTGGTGGTAAATTTTAAGACATAGAAAAATTCAATAAGAAAAGTGTTTTAGTCTGCAGAAGCAGCAGGTGCAAAGATGTGAGAGCTCATAGGTAGGTGTAATATATGCACATGTGAATAAAAAAAAAAATGGAATGTGTAAAGTAACAGCAGTTTGGGAGTTTTTTTGTGCTCGTATGAGACGTGAGAGGCACAATTCGATAATTCTCATTCCACCAGCCAGGTGGCACCATGAGCACTATGTTCCTTCCTCAGCTCAAACTCAAAGCATCATGTTGCATAGAGCTGCTTCTTACCAGTGGCGTAGGCCGGCTGCTGTGATGTATTCAAATACAGTAAGTGGGAAAGGTTGCAGCGCTCACACACTCGCTTACACGTGAGCGAATCAGAGAGGGAGGCTTTACAGACCTGTAGGACAACGCTCCGGCAAAGTGACTCTCAATGTAGGTGTCCATGACTGGCTTGAAGTGCTGGAATTTACTGTCCTGAAGGAGGTTGATGATATGAACCTGGAGATTAGGAGAAAATAAACATTAGAAAGGAGGATCTCAGTCTGAAGTGCCTTGCAAGTGGTATTTAACAATTCCAAATGCTAAAATTTCTCATAGGATTTTATGTGAGAGCACATAGTTGTAAAGAAAAAGAGACTTTTATAATTTCCTTATTCAGCCCCCTTTAACTGAATAAAATTAATTGCCAATAACTGTTTAGGAATAATTACCAGAAATATAAATAAAGTCCACTTTTATGTAAATTTTATCTTAATAGAAGATAAAACAATTTTTTAAAAATCTTTTTCAGCAACAAAAAAAACAACAACAATAAAACAAAACAAAAAAAATCCAAAAAGTTTGTTGACCCACATTTCTTTACAATTACAGCTGAAAGTAACTAAAACGCAAACTAAAAGCTAGCCATTCTGTTAGGGATAGCACAGTGATTTAAGTTAAATAGAAATGGACACAAAGATCAGATTTTTATTTGAAATGCATTTTTGAAAATTTTTTCATCTTCACTTCACAATTATGCACAACCTTAACTTGGTCTGTCACGTAAAACCTTAAGAAAATATGCTAATTGTTCCAGTTGTAAAGTGCAAGGATGAAAAACAGAACTTTATCCTGAAGCATTGTGTGTGAAAAAACTAAAATAATTTGTCATATGAGGCATTTACTGGCCAAACCTGTCAATATTCTCAGAGATGATCTCAAAAGCATAGAAAAAAAAAACTTGAGAATGACAGCTCATCAGGCTTTTTCATCATTGGACAAGCTGCAGAGAGAGAGAGTGCGTTCATGTCTCAGTGTGAGATTGATGCGCAGAGAGACAGGAGCAGAGACCCAGAGATCGATCTCCCGCCTCTGCTCGGTAAAAGCACGAGCACGCCAGGATTGGTTTAGCGAGCTGTGAAGCGTTACATCACCATTTTTTTCTTTTCTCCCTGCAAGTTTCTGTACTTGTCGTTATTGTAGATTGAGAAAGACAAAAAAAAAAAGTACTCACAAGTGAATCAAACACCTTGAGGCTGTATCTCTGGGAGCTCTCGTCTAGAATGCCAAAGAGAGTGTCCAAGGTGTCCTGGAGAAACTGAAAGAAGCGACGCAAAAGTCGTTCACGCCTTCAGCGTCCAGGCCGAACTCGACGGATTGAAATCAAACGAGAAGCAGAGAAGGCGGACATACTTTGACGATCTCCGAGCCGTCTATCTCTTTCAGTTTCGAGAGGCTGTCGTTGATTCTTTCGGGGTGGGCTCGCCACTTCAACAGGTCCAGCATGTCACCTGTAAGAAAAGAAACAAAATCTAGAGACACAAGAAATAAAACCACAGCAAACATCTTGTTTATAAGTGAAGAAAAGCGGAGGCAAAACTCAACTCTGCTCTCGTAGCCTCGTTCAATTACAGCCCCTAAACACCACTGAATCCAAACAAATGACAACACTCTAGTGCGGCGGGATGAAGGAGATAAAGAGTCATTTTCCCCCGAGTGAGGGTCCCCAGACGCTTGAATGAATAAAACATAAGCGTTAAAAAGAAAGCCTTTCAATTGTCTCTTCACTTTTCTAAGGCGTATCTTTTTGCCACTGTGTGGAAAATCGCAACAAACGCTGCCACTTCTCGTCTACAAACGTCCCCGATATTGTTTGTGTAGTTCTTGTTTAGCCCGTCAGCAATATTTCTACAACCAGTCAGCTGAAAACAGCTATTTATTTCTGCAGCAACTCAAATATCATCACGTCTTTGATTCGTGACGTAAAAAAGGGACTTCCACTGTGCTCGACAGGGGGAAACGTTTAGATTTGTGGGTTCATTGTACATAAAAGTTGCATGTAGGCCGCTTTCCCTGCAGCAGGCAGGATGCACATTGCTGTGCAGGTTCATGTAGCTTAAGGGAAAGGCATCCATCTATTGTAAACACTGTGGTGGATTTAATGTCGACTGTATCCGTTCACACTGAGCACAAAAGCCAGATGTTAGCCATTATTCTCTCACCTAATTACAGATACAAACACCCAGTTTCCTTCCTTAATATTTACACATTCATTGTTGCATTTGAATGATTTTCATGGTGCTGTTTCCTTCCTTCCAAACCACTTATTTCAGGAAGTAAAACTCATTAAATAAATTACAAATAGGATAACATATATCAAGCCTTTTTTTTTTTTTAGGTCATTTCAATGATTATGTCTTACAAATGATAAAACCGCTCACAAATTCTGTCTCTCTGGAAATTAAAATATCGTGAAAATGTTAAATAATGAAAACTCGTGGTGTCATGCCCTAATCAGCTAATTAACTCAAAACACCTGCAAAGGTTTCCTGGGCCTCTGATTAGTCAGATTGACTCAGTCTGGGTAAGTAGGTGGCCCAATGTTCAGTGTTGACTGAACAAACAGAGGCTAAACATGGAGTGCAAGAAGCTGGTTATTCACAAAGTGCTGAATCCAAGTTAAGGTGAAGGAAAGAAAAGTTTCCCAGCAACAGGCTTTCAACTATAATCCATTCAAGAATAGGAGAGTTTCACAAGGAACAAAGAGAGGCAGCAGCAGGTGATTCAACAGCCACCAATCGCAGGAACTGGACTGGACTGTCGCTCAATGGTCCAAAGTTTTATTTTCAGATAAAAGAGTTTGATCAAAATTTGTGTTTTTAAAGTGATGATGCTTTCAGGCAGCTTATCTGAAAATTGGCACCAATGTTGCACAAAAAAAATATTAGCAAACATTTCGTATAAAAGTTACAACTCTAACTTTTAGACCGATGGGTCATGGAAGCTTCAATTTCTGTTTTTCTGACAGCCCATATCGGCTTGATGCGCTGCTGTCCTAATGCCACTTTGCACGTAAGCAATATTATTCATTTACCATTTTGTGTGAGCTTGGAGGAACAGAGGAAGCTGGTGATCCAGAACGACTCCTTGTTTCCTTTCAGCGTCAGACTGTTGGTCGGAAGGATGGCTTTGGAGTACGGCAGCTTCAAGTAGCGCGAACAATCCGCCAGGCTGGTGTTCTCCTCACACTGGAGACGCAAAATAATAGTAAAACCGATTAATTAAATGTAGCTGTGTGGCTAAATGTAAGCTACGCAACCGTCCAAACATGTTTTTGAACTTTCACTTTGGAAAAGCAATTTATGTTCAATTTCCTGTAAGAGAACTTAAGATGAATTGAAAATCATATCTGATAATCTAGGGATGAATATTCCACTTTGTTCAGCCTTGATGAGCTGCACATCTGAGGCTGTTTGAGATCCAAAGCTTCCACTCAGTGTTGGACTGATTCTTGAGAGTCTATTTCAGGTCTAAGGAGAAACTAGGCCATGCCAGTTTTATTGGGCAACCGTCCATCTGGCATTACAATGCGCCTTCTCCCCCTTAACGGTGTGCAGAACTAAGGAAGTTGGCCTCAGAAATCGGCAGGGCACCGGGTCATGGGTGTATAACACTGAATCTTACCACTGAAGATCACGACAGTACAACAAAACTTTGCTTTTTGTAAGTCTACTGAAATTCCATCCTGGGAGAAACACAGAAAGACACAGTTTCTCTGTCTTTCTCAGGACTGGAGGTTGCCGTACACACCCTTTGCCTGCGGCTGAGGAAACCCAAGAAGTCTGCAAATATTTGCAGTTACAACTCGACGCAGCGCAGCGGTGGCTTTTTAAGAGAAGATACTTATTTAATTTGCATTTACCCTTTGACATGTCAACTCCGAAATGCCCGAAATGATGAGTTGATATGCAAAATAAACGGGCAGAAGGATCTTTTCCACATGCATGAGCAAGCGGATGAACGCTGGCTCTGACTCGAGGTTAAATTTGACCTTAAAGAGGGCATTACTCATCGTCCTGTTGGAGGCAGCGTGAGCCGCGTCTCCACCAGTGGCACAAACAGAATGATAAAATAGAGAAGTACATCGTGCCATCAAGAGGCGATGATTCATATAATATTAAACAGGGCGAGTAACCCCCTTTGAAGTACTCTTAGCAACACTGATGCCAACAAGCGAGAGATTTTACTTAGGAGACCTCAAGCTGCATTTTACTAATCAACAAAATACGACTAGAGGATAAAAAAAAAATCACTGCTAAATAAAACACTTAGCCAGGAACACAGATTGTTTGATTCTACACTGCTGAGGCAACGCTTTGGTACGGAGGGGAAGCAGTTCTTACCTTATGGATAATGAGCTCATGGGTGCCATCTGGCAGAGTCCTGCCATCTTCCTGCATCAGAGGAACAAAGGAGTAGCCAAACAGTTTCTTCTCTCCTTTGTCTTTAGCTGTCAAACAACAACAACACAGAGGCATGATTACGAGCCCAAAATAGACAACACAGGCCTGCAAAGTCAACAAACAGGATTCACATGAAAAGAAAGAATCAGCACAAACTTCCCATTGTTTCTGAAACAATCTGACAGACCAGCTTTGCGAAAACTTGGTGAGGTCAGATAAGTTAGTGATGCGTCACAAACGACAATCGCTTCAGTATGTGACTACGGTAACTTCACGGTGAAATGGCGACATGAGGAAATACAACCATAATATATACAGTATTTATGTGCCACATGGATCATACAAGCAATTGGAACCTTTTAAAATGCTAACGTTCTAACGTCCTTCGTCACCTAGCTGTGCTGCAGTCCTAATACCAGCTTGTATACAAACAGAAAGTAGTGTGGACTAGCATTGTTCCAATGTTTGGAGTCCCAACTGTTGCTAATTTGGTTTCAGCTGACCTGTCCTCACTCAGAACATAACCCCCTTAAAGAATGTCGCTTTGTTTCATTCACCACAAACTGTACATTTATTCAGTGGAAAGAAAATCCTACACTTAAAAGTATTTTAACAAAATACATAGTGACATACTTATTAGCACCCTTATGAATATGGCAAAGACAAGGTAGCATGTCATTTATTTAATACAAATGTGTGGCTTTAAAACAAGTAGCTTATACACATTTGAAAGGGAAATGTTGTAGTTTAATTAGATGTATCCGTATAGGTCAAACATCAGAAGAAGATGTCTGCTAATCACAGTCATTTGTCCAGTTTTGCCCCAAGGTGTTTACTATTATTTGGCCTTCAAACTTTGGTGTCACCACAGGTTTAAATTAGGATCCTTACAGGCAGCCTTTAGGAGGTAATAACAGCCCTGCCAGAATTAATAAAGCTGTTATAGATACTGTACACGGCCACATGGCTGGCTGGCTTCAAAACAATAATATGAACTTGTTATGAGAAAAAGAGATGGTAACATTTCTTTGTTATCCAAAGTGAGACGGAATAAATTTCATTTGAAAGCCAGAAGTTGGCCACACTAGCATCATAGTAAGTAGATATGAAAGTAAATGTGGAAGGAAAAATTTTCTGACATTGAGCTAATGAGTGAAATCTGGAAGTAAAAATACTGGAAACCTGGGGAGAAAAAAAGCTGAAATCAAAGTCCAGACTTATCCAGACTGTAGGAGAACAGTATGAAGAAATTTGTGTGGCCTTTGTAATGCTGCATGTAAGAAGAAAACTGTTTCCCCTGCAATCCCTCCAGACAGGAAAGGAGCAAAACCGTCAAAGGAGGTGACATTCATTGCAGCTGAAAGCTCGGGGAGACGTGCTCGCTTGACAGTGTCACAGCTCGCTTACTGGAGCAATGGCGAAACTCAAAGCGGACGTGAGACCCTCGAAACATGTCGACGGGGATGGGCAGCTTGATCTGCTCCGCCCAGCGGGGGCTGTTGTTGTGGTACAGCACCAGAGAGTGGTAGTCATCCACGCCTGGCTCACCGGAGCCAGCAGCCACATAACCCTGAAAGACAAACGACAAAGAGAGTTTAGGGGGCGAACGGGGCGGCGTAGTAAAGAAATGGAGTTACGTGGACAAGCTTTATGTGCGTTTTTATGTGCTTTCGAGGGTTGAGCGTAATGTGGCTGCAGTGGCAGGGTTTATATTTGACTCCGTTTTCTCTCCAAGGCTGCGGCGGTGGAGGAAACCGCAGGAGCAGAATGTCACATTGCAGAAGCGGGGCAGCACATCTGACACACACACTGGGCTCCCATCTGGATGAGTCACTTTTAATCTGACGGCTTAGGAACCTTGTGACGAAAACAACACAAAGCAAAAGTAAAGGTGTTTTTTCACCTTTAGGGTTTGTCCATCGGCATCCAGCACGTAAACAGTGATCTCCACGTTCCTGGCAACGCTCTTGCCGCCCTTCTCGAACTCCCCCTTCTCCAGAGTCATGTAAAGGTCGTTCCTCATCTCGCCTGCAGGAACGGGAGAGCACGAGAGGCCTCGACACGTTAAACAGGCACACAGTCTATACAGCATTATCAGGGAGCACTCAGATCTTTGTGTGATATCTCCCTGCAGACTCTCACAAGCAGCAGGAGTGGAGAGCATTTATGCTAGCTGTATTTAATGATGTATTGCGTGCTGCCCATGGTGATGACATTTAGATCTATTAAATATCAGCTTCAGGTGGATTTAAAGAAAAAGAAGTGTTCACTTTGGAAAATGTTTTATAAAATCACTTCCAACAGAGAGACTTTTTGTTTGCCTCAGGATTCCAAGAAAGAAATATTTATTTTTTATGTTTTGTTTTTTTTGCCTTATGTTGCTGTTTATTTAATCTTGTAATGACTTATTATCATTCCAATATTTTTAGAAGGATTTGTAACTACAGCTTCTAACTGCAATATTTTTTTATAGAAACACACAAACACAAAAAGTGCAACACTCCACACCGGGGCAATGCAAAAATTTAGGCCGATGACTCGTAAGCTGGATTTGCTTTGTTGATTTATTGGAACATCATGCCAATAAAGTACGGTGGAGAATTTGTGTTACTGTGGGCTTGTTTTGCCTCAAAAGGGCGAGAAAGCTTGTCGAAGTAAATGTCACTCTTTCAAAATACTGAGGCATTATAAATTAAAATCTTGTGTCATCTGACACTAGAAATGTGGTACTTTCAAGAGAATAATGATTTAACTCAACACAGAAATGGTTTGCCAGACACAAAATTAGGCTTCTTCCCTGAGCCACTGCTGTTCTTATATCCTCAAATCTGCAAAGATTGTAGGTTAAGTGCCAGGAAATGCTTCCTTCCTCTTCTGCAAAGTTTAGAGGCCATCTATGAAACTTCTGACATATAAAACCTTATGAAGTGTGCGGGTGCAATCACAAGAGCTCTACCACAGGGGTCAACATTGATTTTCTGTTCTTAACAACAGAAACCATAGCAACATGAGGTAGTCTATATAAACCCATACTGTATCCTCACACATAGAGAGAAATGCACTTGGAGCAGGAAGGCTTTGAGACATGGTGAGATATGTTTTTATGTTCGCAACAATAGGGAAACTGGAAGCGGGAAGGGAAATGGTGGAGGAGGCTGCCAAAGCAAAAAGGCACTGTGCAAAAGATAATGAGGAGGAATATGCAGTCGGTCAGATACAAATCTAGACTAGCAGCACTAGAAAAAGAAGGACTGTTTCCTTTGCCCAAGGGCTGACTTAAACATATGAAACAAGTGAGAGCACTCAGCGTTAAGGGTCTGCAGCCAGACAAAGACAATGGAGGAGATGATGAGGATAAATCTGTATTAGTGAGTTTGTCTGCTCGACAAACATTGCTGTCGCGCAACAATGTTTTCTCTTTTGTAGAGTCAATAGTAGAGGTAACAGTCTGTGGTTTGTCTGACCTCTTATTAAAGAAAATCTTCATAAATGAAACTTCTCCTCTTGTTCTTTTAAAGCTCAAACTGCACCTTTGCGTCCTGTGTGCGTAAAATTAACAGACATGTACCTGTTTGGTTCCCTGTTACAAAGTCAAGCAGATCTTCAGTTGTTACCAAGGCGACAAGACTGCATCCAACTAAGCCTGGGGGTATTGGTGTGGGGCCTATTAATTTAAAAAGACGGGTATCGTCGATCAACAATGTTTTCTCTTTTGTAGAGTCAATAGTAGAGATAAGCGATTTCAGCATAAGGCCTTTAGATGTTAACAGTCGTCATACCCCCAAACCGACTAATGGCTACAATTGAGCAGAAAGATGATCTTTTGGAGTCAACGTATGAGACATAGTTCTGTCTGTCTCTTTCTGCTAACAGGTTCAATGTTATAAATGATACATCTGAGAAACTGGCTCTGAGATCCACTGAACTCACCAAAGCACCAGATTTCCTGTTAAGCTAACAGCACAACAATGTTGCTGGCCCTCCATTACAAGTTTTTGGGCGTCTCCTGGCAGCTGTACAGGAGGTTGTAGTATAGCGTTTCTAAACAACTATATACACTACTGACCGTATATAGTTTTTGTGTTTTTAATGTCATATTTTGTGCTTTTTAGTGTCGTTTTTTGTGCCTTTCAATGTCATATTTCTCCATCATGCTAGCAGCCCTACAATCATTCATTTATTTTTCCATCCCCATTTAAGGCTTCACTGTACGCCCAGTACAGACTGGTCCTACTTCTTCTAATGAAGTCGGGATTCTGACAGTGATTTGTATTACGTGTTTTCTCTATGAATATCTCTTGACCTGGAACAGGCAGCACACAACTTCAATGTCAATATGTCCGAGGTTAAGAGTTCTGAAACCCAACATGATCAGCGGTTTAGTGAATGAACGGACTGCAACTGGTTTGAATTAGAAACTATACCATCAATGTTGATTACAAAACAGAAATAAAACAGTTTAAAGCAAATGTAAGCGTAGAGATCTGTAGGTGTAAACCAGCAAATGTATATTTCTGTGATAAGTAAAAGACCATATTATGTTAATGGTGAAATGGTTAGCGGATTAATTGGCTGTTAAATTAGCTGTGTCACCACATGAGCGTTGTGTTAAATGTACTATGAAATTTTGTCTTCCTTTATGTGCGACTTTCTGTTGAACCATGATCTTGAGGCATTACATAAATTGGGACGAGGGCCATCTTAATTTTAGACAAAAAGGGCATTTCGAAAGAAAGAAATTTTCATTTTCATTTTCAAAACAGAACTGTTCCAACGTTATATTTATTGCTTCCATCCATCAAAATACTACTTTTTTTTTATACATCTCAGCTTTCAAAATTCAACTCTCTTGTAAGCAAAACTCCAGTCTTTTAGTGAATGTTTATACTTGATGAAATTATCTCATTTATATTGCATTAAATGTAGACATTTTCACATTTAGAAGTTTTCCATTGTCAAAAAGACAAAAACTCTATATTACAAGACTTTGGTCATTCAAGTCAGTTACTACATTTAATGGGTCACCAACCTTTTGGAAACTGAGAGCTAATTCATAGGTATTGAGTATATGTAGGGCTACCAGTCTGATACACACCATAACTTAATGATTTATGTATTGTGGTTGACAACTTTATAATTAGCTTATGAAATATAAAGGCTAAGTGTACATACTTCAAGGATACTGTTGTGCAAAGCAATAGCATCGTTGAAAACAAGGCTAAAAAGGCTAGGAGGTTCTGGAAAGTCCTACCTGGCATAATGATGTCAGAGAAGCCCAGCTTCTTGGTGATGCACACCCCGTGAGTGAAGAGGCCCATGTACTCCCGCCTTAGTTGGTCTATGTCTCCATGGAGAAGACGGAGAGCCACCGCCAAACCTTAAAATATGAGATAATGACAACATTCTTACAAAGCCACAGCATTGCCTTGGTTAGATCCTTTCTATCGCTTTACCAAAGGCACTCGATGAAGAGCTCAAAATAAAACGCCACCCAAGCGTCAAGATAATAAAAGATCACATATTTGCTGTGAAGTGAAATACAAAAAGGAGTTTTATTAGATACATGACGATGAATATATATGTCAGCTGTTGCATTAACTGTATAGAGGGCAAGCAGACACCCACGTGTGGATAAACTGAAAAATACAAGCAGCCAGTGAGTCATCTGCACCCTTTCATTAGGAGGAAATCTTGCATGAAGGTAGCAGCCTCAAATCAATATCCCTTAGAACAACTCCAACTGTTGGCAAAGGTATAATAAAACCCTAGCTAGCATTCATAAAGCTTAAAACGTCATCTTTCTGATGTCCCTGTGAGATTGCTTTTCTGTGATCGAGGACCCTGGTGAAGAGCAGGGGAGTCATCTCAGAGAGAACACGAGATAATGAAGGTAGTAATCTCTGTTGTGGATGCAATTTGGAGGAAATTGTGAGGCAGTCTAGAAATCATTAAGTAGGAGTCAAAGAGAGACAATGTACTGGATAAGATTTCCAAGTTTTCCAACTGGCCCGTCAACTGAACGTTACACAGAAAGACTTTTTAAGTGTTTGTACTGTGCCTGTGAAGTATGCCGTAACGCTGCATCTCTAATGATTTTAGCTCGACTTGTCTTCACTTTATTTACGCAGTTATAAAACGCAGGACAAATCTAGAGAAAGGAACATGAAATGTCAAACACTGCAGTTGTAAGAGGCCACTTGAGGCTTTCTCAATTCTACCATCCTCCCAGTTTACCATATAGAAATATTTAAGAGGCCAGTGCGTACAAACGATGACAAAATATAACCAGAATGACATTTATTTTCAAAAGCCTAAAAATAAGATTTAGGTTCAAACCTTTTAAAGCTGAATTATTTTAACCATTTTTGGATGCTGTTGATTTAATAACAGCAGAGTGAAAATGCCAGTTGTTAAAAATACATAGCTCTTTGGAAATTGGAAATATGCTTATATATCAAATAAATACCTTTTTTGGTATATTTTAGTAAAGTAATTAAACTAGGGAATGAAAATAAAATGTAAATGAGATATATATTACAAATATATTTTTTTTCATTTTTTTTTTATTTCTACATCATTGATTTAAACTGCTACTGTGTCTCAATTAATATAGCGCAGCGTCTAATTGGCTAACCTGCACAACAACACAGATGCAGACCAAACACCTTTCTTGGGTCCAATGAATGATTTTGCTTTGTTATCACAAAAATATGTAACTCACATAAAATATTAATTTATTTATTTAAGATAAGAATGGATTTATCTACTTCACACATAACACTCCAGCTATATAATAATTCTCATATTTTAAAATAGCAATTTGGGGCCTCTCTACAGTATTGAATTGTGGCACTTCTAGATTTCCATACAGTTGGGTGGCTTAATTATTTAAAGTCTATGCTACTGGTTGTGTTTAGATTTGAGCTCCAAATGTCATGAGATGAACTTTCCTTAAAGTGAGATCATTCTTTATAAAAGACTATTCTTGATTTAATATTATTCCTATGTCTTGGGCCGCTATGTCAAAATTATATCTTATCTTAGCAGATGAGGCTCTACAGCTGCTAACAGCTGCTCACCTCCAGTCACAAATCCTCTGTGCACGGTGACGTTTGACGTTTTCTATTGGAGCCGTTTTAGTCAGAACTTCCACCAGCAAAGACACACAACGTGTCTGTGACAGAAATGGTTGAGTCCATTAGTGGCATTAGAGCAGAGGTCAAGGAGTATGAGTGATGTCCAGCATGAAAGTGGTGAAAGTGGATTGGAGAGCGAACCGAGGCAGGTTCCGCAGTCGAAGTGATGGAGCGACTGCCTGACCCCAGAGCAGAGAGGAACAGATTGAGGCCAAGTATTTTCCTCTCTCCACTGTAACGGACCGAGTATTTTATACTTTACTGGAGCAAACTAATTAGAAATTGTGTAGGAGTGGTGGATGGGGAGTGTTCTTGACTAGTGCAACAAGAGCACGTGGGGAAAAAAAGTATACGAGTTTTTATTTTTTACATTTACTTAAAACGTTCTGGGCTTCCCCTACACGCTGAGCCCAGGCCAAATGTTCTGTTTACATGTTTACTGGGTGTTCCAAAAATTGCTTGTCAAAACGTGAGCATAAAAGACATTTTCCTGAAAGTTGTCTCCATTATTTAAATTAAAATTTTTATTTACCTTTATTTTATTTACCTTTATCTACCTCACTGGCGACACCAAGAGCGCTTTTAAATTCCTGGGTAGGGTGCCAGTCTTCCAAGTTTCCAACCTATTGTATGGGCTAACTAGAAAAAAAAACCTAATTTGCAAGTGGGTGCTCGTGTTCTCACTAAAACCAGGAAGATAGAGCACATAACACCAGTTTTAAACTCCCTACACTGGCTCCCTGTAGCTCAAAGAATAGACTTTAAAATACTGTTGTTAGTTTATAAATCACTGAACAGCCTAGCACCACAATACATTCAAGATCTGTTGTGGTATCAACCTTCCAGACCTCTCAGGTCTTCTGGTTCTGGTCTGCTCTGCATCCCCAGAACCTGAACCAAATGAGGAGAAGCAGC